>PVJL010003501.1:0-155787 GCA_004026885.1 Lyroderma lyra
AGTGCACCCCAGGCCATTGACACAAGCCCAGAAAAGCTGCGAACTGCTGGCTAATACAGTAGGTAACTATATTAAAGGCTAATACAGCAGGTAACTATATTAAAGGCTAATACAGTAGGTAACTATATTAAAGGCTAATACAGCAGGTAACTATATTAAAGGCTAATACAGTAGGTAACTATATTAAAGGCTAATACAGTAGGTAACTATATTAAAGGCAATACAGTAGGTAACTATATTAAAGGCTTGTTGTATACCAGGCATGGAGCTACGGGCTAACATTTATGAGTGTGTACTATATGCCAGGCACTGTTTTAGGGGCTTTATAACTTTCACCTCCTTAATCCACACAACTTCTCTGTGATGTAGGCACCACTGTGACCACCATAGGAATAGTGAATTCATAAGACAAGAATCAACCACTATGAACAGGAGCACTCAGAGAACAAGGAAGGATTCTTGAAAATTTAATGCTTAATAGTATACATGAAAACACAACCAATATTGAATAGCAGAATGGACACACCTGAGAACCAAATCAAAATGACAGATGCAAATCATAAGAAAAATATTCCAATGTCTACTGGAAGGAACTGAATTCCCATTCAGAAATAAAGACAGATCAAAATCACCTCCCAGTGATATCTGGCCCCTCCTCAGCTCAGGTGGACAGGATGCCAGGGAGTTAATGAGTCACTCTTGCCTGTTTAAAGTCCTCAAAATTTAACATGTATTTTTCAGGCCTACCTCAAGCCTGAAGTTCCCATCCCCTGTCCCCAGGGTGCCTGTCCTGTGAGTTATGGAAAAACTGGCTGTCACTGGGCTCTGAGCAAATCATAAGGAACTAGGGTGGCTGGGAAGTCAGTGCTGATGGCACACGAAGGGCAGGCGAGTGTTGGACTTACATGAAAACAGCAAGAGCGCTGGACTAGCACCACCACCCAGACTGACACTAGCCTCTTGCTACATTCAGGGAGGAATTTCTCATCTCTTCAAAACACAGTAAAGCAAACACCTACCCAAGTGAAAAAACGTATAAACAAAACGTTGGAATGGCAGTGCATGCACAGAGAAATTCCTAACCTCACAACTGATCAAAGAAACAAATTAAAAGATACCTTTTTCGTCCAATTGACAAGAATATTTTAATGTTATAACATTGTGGGAAAGTGGTTAAAATGGTACACTTCCAGAAAGCAACCTTGTAATACAGCCATCACTTTTTTGTATTAATTCATTTTAATAGCCAAATGCTACAAATATACCACAATTTATCCATTTTCTAATGGACATTAGCTCCTGGTTTTTATAATTAAAAGTAATACTACAATGAACTTTCTGTACCTGTCTCCTTGAGTACACATGCCAATTCCTGTAGAACGTAATACCCAGAGACTGAGTTCGTATATAAGCTTCTTCACCTAACTAGCTGCTGTCAAACCATTCTCCAAAGTATAACTTCAATTTACTGCCACCCGCAAAGGGAGAGCTTACTCTAGATGCAGCAGCTTGTGGGATTATGAGGAGCTTTTTGTTTTGCTTTGTTTTAAGTCTTGCCAATCTGATGGCAGTGAAATTGTATCTCAGTGTTGTTTTACTGTGTGATTATTTGATTGCTAGTGAGATTAAACATCTTTTCATGCGAATGGCTACTCAGGGGCCCTTATCTGTGAATTGCCCATTCATATCCTTTGATCATTTCCTTGATTTATATAAACTCCTTTGCCAGTTACAGGGCATGCAAACATAGTTTGAATTTTACTGTACACGAATTTATCCATCTTTCCTGTTTGTGCTTATGTCTACTCCAATGTCATATTCTTTACTTTTCTATAGGTTTAAAGTTCTCCTTTTCATTTATAGATCTTTAAGAAGTCTGGATAAACTGACAGCACAATTTGTGCTTGCACATCACTTATGCCATTTCATTATAGGTTACTTTCACTTTTCAAAAATGATGTTTTTAACCAGGAAGTTGGATTTTTAATGTCAACATTATGAATATGTATGTACCACATTTCTCTAAGCATTTCAGAGATAGTAATTTCCCCTCCCATTATCTTGGAATCTTAGACTGGTAGTATTATTTACTCTAAACCTAATTTGCTACTTTAACAGAAGAATCTTAATCTAAATAGGTTTTATATTCTAATGGAAGTTATTATAATTGCTTACCATTGGTGTGATTCTGGTATAAGCATGAGATTAAATCTCATTCCAGAACACAGTGAAGTATACCAGACTTCCAATATTTGGATGTATATTTTATACCCTTTGTATGTTAAAAAATACCCTCATGAATCTAAGTATAATACATTAGGCAAGAAATTCCCTATAGTATTATATAATTTAGCCAAAGCAACTGAGAATACTTCAACACTAAATATAAAGCAGAAATAATGACTTTTAACCATACTTGAGTGGTACGTTCTATTCATCAATAAATCAATGATAAATACCCAATAAAGCTATAAAATGTTCATAATGAAAGATTTCCTATGAAATATCTGTAAGCTTTTATGTGTCTATTCCTGACATACATAGGTTGTTTCCACAGCCATTCTCCATTGCCTCTTAAAGAGTCAAGCACCATAATCCGATATGGTAAGTGCCCTCATCAGTGCCCAGATGGTTTAATGTACCTACATATACATTTTATAGCAGAGTCAAAATTTAAGTCCCAGTTATTCCATGTAAATGTCTTGTTGAAATCCCATTAAAATCACTGCCATTTTCCAGGAATTAAAAAAAATAAAATCAATAGAGATTTTGATTCACTTCAAATAGTTTTTGAGTATCCATTCTGGGCCAGGCATTAAGGATAAGGAAGTTATCCTGCTTTCATGGAGTCTGCAATGTGGAATCTAAGAATGATAAAATATTTAACTCTTTCCTTTGTTGCCTCTTACATTTTTGCAGGTTGATTCTCTAAACCGTTTCTGGTGAAAAAGTCAGCTTTCACCTTTAATTTGGAGAATCATCTACCTTCATACATAAAAGGAAAATGTTGTCATCATCTACAGCACCCAAGAGTTCCAAGGTGGGGAAAGAAGTTTCTAGAAAGAAACTCAGATCTAGTTTCAATCTCCTGAAATTTCATTTCTCTGATATCAGATGAATTCAGCTTCTATCTGGGAATGAAATTGAACTACAGAATCTTATCAGCTACCTAGCATTATGTCTTCATGGTCCCATCAGCCGTTAACCATTTCCATGAGAATGTCCCAATTGAGGCCTGCTTGATTTTTAGGGGTTCTGCAGCAGATGTTATAAAGGCTTCCACAGTGCCACTTCTGGGCTGGCCCGAAAGGCCTTCCTTCCTCAGTGAATTCCATCTTCAACTAGCCCACCTCCAATGGAAAGAGGGTTATTATCCATAACTTTTGAGTCAGTAAGTTTGCTTTTAGAAACTGATCACAAAGAAATAATCAGATTTGCAGTAAGTTTTACATATAGGTTTGTTCTCCCCAACGTTAGTGACAGTTGAGAAAAATTAGAAACCAATCCATGTCCAACAAAAGAAAAACTGATAATGAATTATGTCTTACCCGTGCAGTGAAATATCATTTATCTCTTCAAATCAGGTTTTTAAAAGACTATTTAATGAAAGTTAAAGTGAAAATAGCAGGATGCAAAACTATTTAGAAATTATTCTACATATAATTATGTAAAGAAAAATATATTCATAAAAACTAGAAATAGATATAAAAGTATTTACATTGATGATTTAAAAACTATTTGCATTTAATAATGAGATTACAATTAATCTATTTTTTTAGCATTAGATAGTTTACTTTTCCACATTTTCTACAGTGATTATGTATTTCTTTAATAACCAGAAAAAAATATGGTTTTGTTGTGTGTGTTTTCATTGTGCTACTTCGTGTGTTATTTTTGAAGTAGTCTTTTTTAGTATAACAGTAAATGTTCTCACTGCACAAAATAACACAAAATACAAATAAGTACAAAAAAGAATAAAAACATTCACAATTACATTATATTAACATTTTTTTGAAATATTACAAAAATGGAAACATTATACACATTGTTTTGGTGACTTTTTTAAACAAAATGTGACTAAAAACACAAAATTTACCTTCTTAACCATGTAAGTGTACAGTTTGGTAGTGTCAAGTTCATTCCCACCATTGTGCAACCATCACCACTATTTCAAAAATTTTTTATCTTCCCAAACAGAAACTCTATTCCCCTTAAACACTAATTCTGCATTCCCTGGAAACCACCCTTCTATTGTCTCTATGACTTTAACTTCTCTAGGTGCCTCGTGGAGGGGGACTCATATAATATTTGTCCTTTTGTGACTGGCTTATTTCACTTTACATCATGTCCCCAAGGTCCTTCCATGTTGTAATGTGAGTCAGAATGTCCTTCCTGTTAAAGCTGACTCCATTGCATAGATAGGCCACATTCTGTCTACCCATTCGTCCATGGACACGGTGTGCTTCTGGATCCTTTTTGAAAAAGAACAGTGTATTGTGGATTTCTTCCTTTGTCAATAAGTGACAGATTGATAGCAGTCATTTTTAAAATGTACTTAGTATTCCACAGAGCAAAGTGCATCATAATCTATTTAACAAATTCATTCTTGAAGCCCATTTATGTTGTTTCTAAGTTGTCGCCATCATATATAAACGACACTAGACATCCCTAGTACGTACATCTTTGTACACCTAACCTACCTTTCTGAAAGATCAATTTGAAAAGCAAGACTTCTGATTCAAGGTTTTTTTTAGATTTGTTGTTTGTAGCCAACTCATCCTTCAGAAATTATATTAATCTAGATCCCTGCCACCAGTACATCCCAATTCCCATTTCCCATGTCCTCGTCAGCACTGAAGATTGTCACTTTATAAAAAGTGACCCGTTTGGGGGTCAGTTTTTGCCAGTGTGACAGGTAAAAAAAGTGCCATTGTTTTAATGTGCATTTTTTTTATTATTGGTGAAGTTGAATGCTTTTTCATATGCTTCTTTATACTTAACTGTCAGTGTTTCTTTGGCGGAGTGCCCATTTGTGCCGTCTGCTGCCACAGTAATGCCACTGTTTTTCTTGCTCATGTGTGTGTGAGCTCCCACAGAAAAAGGAGATTTGAACTCTGGGTATCATGTATGTGGCCAACCACGGTTTTCGAGTTGTGGGTTCACTTATAGTTATATAGCCAAATGCAGTTATAGGGTCTGCCTTTGGCGTCGTATTTAGAAAATTCCTCTCTTTCAGGATTACCTGGGGCTTGGTCACATTTTCACCCAGTTGTAATCACACATCACCTTCTAATAGCACTGTCGTGCTTCAGTGTCATCAGTAGCCTCTTCAGTCTAGCTGGAAGTTGTTCTGATGGGTGTGTGCTGACATGAGGGGCCTCACTTTTGTCTGAAAGTCAAGGCCAGCCCAGCCCTGGATGGCTGTTTTTCCCTTCGTGGCCTTCCTCGCTCATCACTTTCTCCTCTAATGTGCTGGCTCTTTACATGCTCAACCTGCAAGAAGAGAAAACTCTCCTGCTCCCAAGGCTGAGCCCTATTGCACAGCCTTTCCCCAAGGGATCTGCGGTGCAGAAGACGATTTGGGAGAGGCCAGCAGACGGTGGCATTTCAGGCCCACATCATAGATGAGCCATTGTAGCACAAGGAGCTTCTCCTGCAACTGGCCCACCAGCGTGCACCCCCTCTGCCTACCCACTGGAATGATTAACAGTGTCAGCTGCACGCTAGACTTTCAGCAGGTCTGCTGCACAGCTCATGGCCTCACTCTGTCCCCACAATACGTATTCCTATCTTGACTTCCCAGTCGAGGGTCTCAGCTGCAAAGGGGGACATGTTTGCTGACACAACCTATGAGCAGTAGAAGTAGGAGGAGTCTCGCATGGTGCACATCTGCAAACTTTCTGCTAGTGAACAGACCTGTTGTCTGGAGCAGTGAGTGGAGAGAGCTCCAGTTGTCAGGTCGGGCAGAATTGGACCCTGCAAGTTGTCAGGGCTGACACAGGCAGGGAGGGCACATGGAGGGCGGGCAAGGGCCCTCAGCCACCCTCACCTGCACCCACTCCTCAGTCCCAGCCCCTACTAGAGTCACCAAAGGTGCAAGGCATCCTGGGAATGTTCTTCCCTGAACTCAGTCTGTTCTCAGCAACAGACAGACTTCATGCACTCATTGACTTGGCAGGTATTTATTGAGCATTTATTGTGTGCCAGATACTAGTCTAGGGATATAGCTATTAACAAGGGAAGCAAGGGCCTAACTTCTGGGAGCTTTTATTCTCAGGGGATAAGGAGACACGTAACCACTAATGATCATAAATGCTAGGAATGGTTAATACTCCTCATCTAGCTGCTCTTTATGTCTCCTGGACATTCTAATAAAACGATGTCTCATGAGAGATAACAGGAAGATGGAGGGAAGCCGTGTCAGGTGAGCCAACCAGTAAGGGCCTCTCTGAGTCTCTGAGGAGGTGATGTTGGAGTGAGAAGGAATCTTGAGAAGAACAGAGGGAAGGGCCACCCAGACCAAGGGAACAGCAGATGCAAAGGCCCTGAGTCAGAAAAGAGGTGGCATGTTTGAGTCACTGATGCGAGGCTAGGGCTGTGAGCTGGGCGGCCGTGGCGGGGGCGGGGGCATTGTGGGAGCTGTGGAGACGGCCAAGGGGACGCCAGAGATTCCCAGCATTTGGCAGCACAGCCCACAGCGAGACATCCCCTCTGACTGAACCCCAGGACCCCCTGATGCAGGCTCTGGCAGAAAGGACTGGTGCTCTCTACTTCCTCCCCGTCTACTCTGTTCTAGCACCCTTGGAGGAAGAAGGGACAAAAAATGCAAGGAAAGAAATGCAGCCCATTCAACGAACCTCCTGATCCATTAAGGGAATGCAACTGGCAATTTAGTGAACACTACTGTAGACGGTAATTAAGATTTTTGTTTGTAGTTCCAGAGCTGAAATATCTGAGGTATCCTGGCAAAGGAGACACGGATTTAGGTTTTTAGGAGACTGTTCTGCTGTCGCATGCAAAAAGGGCCGTGGGAGCGTATATCCGTCTGCCAGCTTCCCAGAAGGATGAGGCAGTGCACTCGGAGGGTGAATTAAAGACAAGGCTCTTTACAGAGGCGGGCGGGTGAGGGACAGTGCAGCTCAAAGTTACTCCCGCCCGGGGCCAGAAGCAGCTGCCGGCAGAAGTGGGGAGGGGGAGTGCCGGCGGCAGGCCAGCCCCTAGGCAGGAGTGCCTGGCTTTTCTCTGCCCCTGCCCTGCCCCGTTCCCTGCCTGCCACGCCTCCTATTGCTCTAACCACCAAGCACCCAGGGTGAGGAGCAAGGGGTGCAGCCCTGGAGGTCAGCTTCCTGGACACAGCAGACAGCAGAGCAGGAGGTAGCAAGTGGACATGCAAGTGGCCTTGAGATTATGGATGGCACAACCTCGGAACTGGCCGATGGCATGGACGTGGGTGAGGAAAAGGTTTTATTTCCCTTGGGGTGGCTCTTTGAAAAAAGATGCAAAGCTGTGGTGGGGAGAGAGACAGGGTGGAGTGGAGTGGGGATACCGGGTTCCAAGGCAACCAGGCCTGGAGCCAAATCCTGCTCCAGCATGGACTCGGGTCAGGGATGATATTCAGAACCAGAACACCTCCCGGCTGGGAGCGGGCTGGCCCTCCCTGTCAGCACAGCCGAGCAGAGCTGGGGGGGTGGGGAGGTGCCCGCTCCCATTCCGGGGTTCCAGAGCTGGCCCCGGGCAGTGGAGTGGCTGCAAGCAGGGGACACTTGGAGGGCTGGGGAAGGGCTCTTTACCCAGAGTTGAATGTTTTCCTAGTTCATCCATCCATGCCAGGGCACCCACCCAGGTGCGTCATTTGGGTTAAGGGGAATTATGCTGGAATATTCTGCAGACAGAAGCAGAAAACAGGTAGAGCGCAGCCCACAGTGACATTTAGGGTGGGAACCAGCCCAACCCAGCAGGACGGAGGAAGACAGGTGACACCTGTTACCTCACCCACCTGACGTGCTCAGGGAAGGAGTACGGGGCAGGGGCACAGCCAGGCCGGGATGATGTGCTTTCCCACCAGTCACTTCCAAATCTCTTTATTGATACTGCTAACTGCAAGTTGTAATCCAGGAGGGGTCCTCGAATCCATTTAGCTAAGTGCCATCAGCCTTGTTAACAACAATCAAAGAGAAGGATAAAATCAAGAAGGAAAGGAAACTATCAGTTCATCACAGACAGCAAGGTAAGTACTGTTCTGTGAAACCTCCCATTAGGCTTGCACTAGACAATGGATTTGGGCTACAGACAAGAAAATTGGAAAGTCACTGCATTTGCTAGGCAAAGGTCCTCGCTTCTCTTCTCTGCCTGCATATCACACCCAGATGGCCAGCTCCCCAGGACCCTGGACGAACTCTCCCCCGCTCTCTGGCTTTTCCCCTCCCCTGGCTCAACACATCATCCTTGCCTGTTTCTGTCCCTGCTTTACTGAAGTCCAGGGATGGAGAATGGCCTGTCCAGGGCCACCGAGCAGGGCCCCAAAGCCCACTGCGCCGCCTGTGCACACAGGCATCACCCCCAGGGATGCCCCCGTGGGATGGAGTCGGTGGGAGAGGGGAGCAGTAGCCGGGAAGGGCTTCCACCAGAAGTGTGCTCCCGAGGAAGGGAGCGGGGACCAGAGCCGTGAGAGGACACCCAAGGCCCTGGGCTCTGGAGCTGTGAGAATCGGGGTCAAAGGGCGAGGAAGGGTGTCAAGGAGACACCAAGTGCTACTAAGGGCAGGCTCTGTGCTGGGCGCTGAGGAGAGGGCAGCGAGCAAGGTCAACCTGGTCCCTGCTCCCTGCCATTTATTTGTATAAATGCCTCCCCTGTGATGTGGATGAAGGGAGTCAGTCGGAGAACAAGGAGCAGTCACCACAGTTAGATTACAATGTCAAGGCCGGCATCCGCCAGGAGGCCATTTGAGTGGAGGCCGGAGGATGAGGCCGAGTCAGGCCGAGAGCCACAGGACAGCGCTCCTGGCCGGCGGCCCGGCACGTGCAAAGGCCCGTCACGGTCACGTGCGCGTGTTCTCAGTGCAGCAGATTCCTCTGTGTAATTTGTCCACATAGCAAATAAGCCAAACGGTACGAAAGGGCGTTCAGTGAAGAGCCAGTGTCTCTCCTACTGGCCTCTGCCTCCTGCAGTGCCACTACCCTGTGGCTATTTCCACAGATATGCTAAGCAAAAAAACCATGTCGTTCTTAAAACACAAGATGGACTGTAATGTGCGCGTGCACACACACACACACACACACACACACACACACACACAATCTTCCCAGGGAAGCTGTATGGGCACTGGGGACGGTTTCTGACCCCTGGTAGTTTCATTGTGTGGAGCACTAATCATTCGTGCCAGGCCCCCTGAAGGGTGTTCTTTCTGCTGCCACAACTGTGGTGAGGACCCTGTGACTGCCTTTGCTCACAGGGATCCTGTCTGCAGCTTAATGGGCCACGGTGGGGGGAGGGGAAGGGGCAGGAGGAGTTAGGGCAAGAGTATTTGCATTTTTAAAGTTGGACTGGAGGTGAGAATCACAGAGGAAGAGTTGGGAAACCGCCTCCCAGCAGGGGTGGGGAGGGGGTTATTGCTCCAGCTCTGCTTGGTGTGACCAAGCTCACCCCCATTCTCTAGGCCTGCCCAGCTGTGTGATCTTCCTGCAGCTTCTTCTCCAGACTCGGACCAGCCCCCTTCCTCAAGGCCAAGATCTCTTCAGCGGCCTGGAAATATGCCTTTATCTGGGTCTGTCCTAGCTGGGACTTTTTCCATGCCTCTGGCCACTTTTTCAAAAGCAAGTGTTTCTCATACAGCATTGGGCATGTTGCCACTTTGAAGAAGTTGAGAAAATTCAGAGTCTTGAGCAGCTAAGGCCCCAGGAGTCAGATGTGGTCTATAGTGTGGGCGCTGGGGCATGTGGCGGTCAGGGGTGCAGGCTTCCTGCTTCCGTGCAGTGAGTGACTGGCCAATATGTGCCCGCCTCAGCTCCAACTGCTCTGGTTGGGGAGGGGGTGGAGTAGGGACCATCACAGAGTCTGAAGCCCCACCTCCAGAGAGGCTGCTTTGGGGTGCCGGGAATCTGCATTTTAGGAGGTGCCCAGGTAATTATGTAGTCTGCAGTTCAGTTGGTTTTATTCAGTCAGTGCTACACATTAAGTGCTGTTTGGGCATTTTGGTCCCCTCAGAGAATATACAGGCAAAGGTATATGCCCTCGAGGGCTTATATTCTATCAGGGGAAGATGGAAAACAAATGACAGACTCAGACAGTAAATGATAGGGAAGTTCAGACAAGAGACATATTGCAAAGAAATGGGAAATGCAGCAGGGTGATGGCGCTCAGGTGTGCCAGGCTGAAGATGGGGAGCAGGCCTCACTGAGAAGGTGACAGCCTCTTGAAGGTGAAAGGAAGGGGAAACGGGCAGTGCAAAGGTCCTGAGGCAGGTAGCTTGGTGTAGTTGAGAAATCAAGGAGGCCAGGGTGGCCGCAGCAGCGCAGGGAGAGTGGAAGGATGGGGTAGGGGTGGGTAAGGTAGAAGCCAGGAGACCAGGTGAAGGCCGTCAGTAATCTGGGTGAGGGAGGCTGGGACACAGTGGCAGCTGCCAGGTGAATCCTGAACAGGACCCTCAGCATGACCAAGCACTTAGCCCAGCCCAGGCTCTGTTCCAAGAGCTTTGCCAGTATTAACTCATTTAATGCTCACACAGCCCTACAGAGCAGGTACTCCCGTCGTTCTATTGTCTAGAGAAGGATGCTGAGGCACAGAGAGGTGAAGGAACTCACTCCAGGCCACACAACTCAAAGGTGGCAGACACCAGATTTGAACCCTGGTCATATGAAGCCAGAGCACAGGCTCTTAAAGACTTCCGTTGTGCACTGAGACGGAAAAGTCACAGCCCCGGCCCTGGGCCCTGATCAGAGAGAGGGGCCAGCAGAGGGGCAGAAGGTCAGGCTCCGTTCTGACTGCACCTAGTCTGGAGGTGGGAGCTCAGGCAAGCCCCTGAAGTGCCCTAAATCTCCATTTCATCTTGTGGGAAATGGGGGCCAGACAGTAGTTACCTGCCACAGTGCAGCAGGTGTTCAAGCACGCCCCTAAATGCCAGCATGCATTTAAGGGCCTTGCATTGCCACCCACCAGGGATGGCAAAGGTTGCCTAACCAAACAGGCAGCTGGGGCTGCAGATGAGGCTACACGCAAGGGGAGCTTGGGCCACCAGGCCTGAGAGCAGCCTTGGGCAGGCGGGAGCCCAAAGTAGTGGTCACAAGCAGGATGCTTGATGACAGAGGTGGGACCGCATTACAGGTCTCTAAGGGATACTGACTTTAAGGACGTCAGATGCAGGAGATGATGCCCCAGACACAGGCTCACAGGCTCACCAGCAGTGTGACCTTGGCATGTTTGACCTCTCTGGACCTCGGTTTCCTCATCTGAAAACCAGAGAAGAAAACTGGCAGCTGCAAGTAGAAACCCTCTTGGCTGGCACGCCGCCAATAGCTGTAAATCTGAGCAGCTGCCTCAGCTGGTTGTGACATTCTTTTGTCTTACTCTTCCTCTACCCCCAGGAGTGTCTGTCACTCTGAGGCTATTTCTTGAGGATAAGTCTGAAGCCCAAGTCTTTGAAAGTCCTTTCTATTTCTGCCAGGGAGCTTTTGGGGAGTCAGTGATTTATTTTGAAATACAGAAAAAGGCCCCGGCTGTCCGTCTGCACGGAGTTTTCACGTTCATTTTATCTAAGTCATCGGTGGGCGTATTCTAATCCACACCAGCTCCTTTTGTTACTGTTTTTCTCTCCTCCCTGAGACCTCGGTCTGTAAATGGCAACCATCTGGTTTTCCCTGAAGAGGAAGCGTGTTAGATGAGGCGAGCTCACCCAGCTTTTCACTCTGTGGCCCATTGTCTTCTGCGTTCTGCATGCTTGCCGAGTTTATCTCCCACCTTCACAGGGCCAGTCATCATTCCAATACTATGGCTCAATGTTGATTTTACCTGCCCAGATGTAATCAAATGTGAGGCATTCTTTTATGTCATTAAGTAATGAAATCAGCCATTTTCAGATACTTACTTCTGTTTCAAGCAGCATGTAGATTCCAAGGGGAAAATGTCTTTGCCTCGTTGTCATAGAATAATTTATTCAACAAACACTTGTGTACTGACACTATACAAGGTCTGACAATTGAGTTCTCAAACTCATCCTAGAAAAAGTGCCACATACCTCATTGCTGAATATCGCTACAGTCGCCTTCGAAGTCCTCCCCTCGGGAAGCTGTGCTCCGACACCAGCACCTAGTCCACCCTTCAAAGCAACTCTGGAACTCTTTGTCTGGAATGGCCATCAGAGCTGTTGTCATATGACCCTTGATGTCCTGAATGGCATGAAAATGTCTTCCTTTCAATATTTCCTTTATCTTCAGGTGAAGAAAAAAGTCACTGGGGACCAGAACAGGTGAGTAGGGAGGGTGTTCCAGTACAGTTATTTGTGTCCTGGCTAAAAACTCCCTCACAGAGAGTCACAGTACAAGCAGGTGCATTGTTGTGATGCAAGAGCCATGAGCTGTTGGTGAAAAGTTCAGATTGTTTCCATCTAACTTTTTCATGCAGCCTTCTCAGCACTTCCAAATAGTAAACTTGGTTGACTCTTTGTCCACTTGGTACAAATTCATAACGAACAATCCATCTGATATCATAAAAGTTTAGCAACATCGTTTTGATTTTGATGTGGACTGATGGAACATTTTCGGTCATGGAGAACTGTCTGACTTCACTTGTGCACTTTGATGCTTTGTATCAGGGTCACACTGGCACACCCATGTTTCATCACCAGTGATAACATGACCCAAAGCATCTTCTTGCCTCTCCAACAGGTCTTGGCAAACTTCAACTCTTCTTTGCTTTTGTTTGTTCATCAGTGAGCTTCTTTGGGACCATTTTTGCACACACTTTCTCATGCCAGGATTTTTAGTTAAGATTTTCCTGTTTCTCTACTGATGTTTACTTGATCTGCTATGCTTCTCACAGTCAGCTGACAATTTTGATGTACAATGTGATGATTTTTTGCAATGTTTTCATCAGTTCTGCTTGTTAGCAGCCTCCCTGACCTCTCTTCATCAGTGACACTTTCTTTCCCCTCAGAAAAACGTTTAATCCATTTGTACACTGTTGTTTTCTTCATGGCATTATCCCCATAAACTTGGACTAACATGTCCCTGATTTCACTTCCACTCTTGCCAAGTTTAACAAGAAATTGAATGTTTGTTCATTGCTCTAATTCAAGCTCCCCCATTCTCACAATGGCACACAAAAACATGCAAAAACAATAATGAATGCCGCTCAGCAAGACACCGCCACATGTCAACATGAACACGGCTGTGAGACACAGATATACAAGGCGATGACACCTTACTGGGTCGTTTGTACAGTGCTGACAACGTAAGCTTGTGGTGGCAAGTTCACACACTTAATTGTCAGACCTTGTATTACGCCCTGAGACAGGCCTTTTCCAAGTGACTTCATCAATGTTTGTGGCTTTTATTCCATTGCTATTTTATTCCATCTCCTACTGGGATCTATCTCTGAAACTCAATCTTTTGCATTCTGCCACCTGTCTGCTGTCTCCATGGGAATGCCTCTCAGACCTCACTTATTGGTCCCCCAATCCCAATAGGCTCGTATCTCCTCTCTCCGAACCCTGGTTCCATCTAGAGCTTTAGGACCTCGTTCACACATGCATGACACCCAGGGCTGAGTCTAAGCTCTGTCCATGTTCATACTTGCCCCTGCAATCAGCACCCCTTTCTTCTCCCAGACATAAAGGGGTGCACACCCATGGCACAGGCTCCATTTGGAGGGTCAGCCCTGTGGACAGGCTCCAAGTTGCCTGGGCAGGGAACTCTGAGGTCTAGGAACCTGAGACGTCACCCCCAACATTTGCTCTTCTTGGCTCCGGAAGTGGCATGGCAGTCCGTCGCCTGGTCCCTTCGATTCTGCCTCCCCAGTGTCAGAGGCTTGGTCCAAGCCACCACCCTCTCACCTTAGGGCAGACAGCAGCTCCTCTCACACCCACTCCTGTCCACTCCAATCCATCCTGGTTTTTGGAAAATGTTAATTAGATTATGTCTTTCCCACTTAAGCCATTTCCCCTTGCACTTGGAGCCACATGAAGACTCCGACCTCTGTGGCCACACCACACCCCTCCTGGCTCTCAGTTCCAGCCCGCTGACCATGGTTGATGCAGCGGGACCATCCTCCTATCCAGGTATAGAGGTTGCTCCCTCCTTTCTTGAGTCTGGACCGACCCGTGACTCACCTTGGTCCATAGAAGTGGCAGCAGTGACCTTGTGCTGCTCTGAGCCTGGGCTTCACTAGGCCTTGCAGCTTCCTTTCACACCCCTGCTCAGCTGCCATGGGATAGACCTGGGGAAGTAAAGACACGCCATCTCACCCAAGGACCCCCAGAGCCCCTGGCTCCAGCCCACCCGTCAGTTGACCTCAGACATGTGAGTGCACCTGAGACAGCATAGGGACTTGGGCCTTGGGCTGGAGGAATGCTGGATGGCCAGGAGGAACACTGGGTAAGTTGACCATGAGAATGTCACAACCCCATCACTCTCTACACACAAATGCAGGAGTACTGATTATTCAGCTTACTTCCACACAGATGACAAAACCACTATTCCATATATGCAGCTGATCAAGGTTTGACAGCTATCCAACTTCCCAGGATGGCTATAATGATCAGTCTGCCATCTTGTCCCACAACGCAGGAGTGAACATAGTCACCAGGTGACGGAGCCCGTAAAGGAAGCCTACCATTTTCAAAATTCTCACCTTTTCAAAAAGCCCCTTTGTCCCCAACTTGTAAAAGCAGCCAGGCAGAGCCAGCCCCGGAGCCAGTTCAGAGGACCTTCCTTTCCTCTGTGCTGTTTCCTCTGTGCTTGAGCCATAAGCTTAATAAAATTTGGAAAATTTTCTGGGGTTTCCTGTCTATTTCTATCTTGGGGAAATCAAGAACCCTAACGCCAGTGACACACCCAGCCAGGCCCCGCCAGAGAACCACTGGCAGAGCCAAGGCCAAATTGCTGATCTGCTGAGTCATGAGTAAAACTAGTGGTCATTGTTTTAAGCATTCCATTCTGGGGTGCTCTGTCAGAGAGCAAAAGCTGGCTGGCATCTTGGTGTAGTTCCTCAAGCTGCCAAGACCTTCCCAACCTTGTGGCCTTCCCTCCGGCTCTGCTTCACCCTGATCATGCCAGCCCAGTTCTGTCTGAGCCTTCACACTTCCCCTTAAACAACTCCATAAAAAGGCCTCTCTGATCTCCCTCTGGGTAAGCTCTCTTTTGTACCTCTGCTCACCCCATCTGTTTCTTTGTAGCTCCATCCTCCCTGTCACTACACACACCTCCCCTTTCCTCCTCTCATCCTTGCCCTTTCCAGCCCGTACTGGACTGCAGGGAGAGGGACTTCCCATGGTGACTTCCATTCCTTGCACAGCGAGGGCAAAAGGCCAGTGGCCCAGGAAGGAGCTCCTGTCCTGTCCTTTCTCGCTCATATGTTTCATTCCATTCCTTTGTCAGATTAACCTCTCTTTTCCCCGTCAGGCTGTAGTCCATGGGGACAGAGACCATCTCATGCCAGCTCCTACCACATGTTTGGCACATAGTAGGAGCTGAGAAAAACATTTACTGAGTAAACAAATGACTGAACGAATGATCTAGATCTGAGTCCTCAGCATAGGAATGCATGGGCAATGTGGGGTCCTGCTGAGCAGACCCCAGGGCCTGGAAATGAGAGCTCCTCCTAGACCTCTCACCATGCTCTGGCTCCTTCTAGGTGCTCAGGCCAAAATCATCTCCAAGTCCCCTTTATTGGCTCCTCTGCCTCATGACCTGCACTCAGCAAGTCATTCACAATGTTTATGGGACTTGAACACTTTTCAGCATGCACACTGCTATCTCTCTGCTTCACCGTTACAAGCCTCTTTCTCCTGGACAATTGCTGTGGCCCCACCACCAGGCCCCCCTCTTCTGCCCAGCTCCTCTGTCTTTCCCCAACAGGGCAGACCCACCTACGAGTCAGTGCACATCCCGTGTGTCTGGAGCTCTTCCCAGTTCCCAGTGAAAGCGTCCTGCCCACCGCTCTTCACCAACTCTGCCCCAAACACACCCGACGGCCCTCCCCTAATTCCTCCATCCTGCTGGGAGTGCCCTTCTCCTAGGAAGACGATGATTCACTCTCTGTCCTCCTTCAGGTCTCTGTTTAACAGGTGCCTTTCCTGGGAGGTCCTTACTGGCCACTCTGTGTAAAAGAACCACTCCCCGCCCACCATGACCCTCCCTACCCTCTCTTCAGGCTACAGCTCTCCCCCACTGTCCCATCTGGTCTGCTTTCTCTAAGCGGGCTGACTGGACACACCATTTTATATGGGGCAGAAACCAATGGGACTGTCCCATTTCCAATGGTATGCCTGGTCAGCCCACCTATTGGGCTATTTCTGCACTCTCTCTCTCTTTCTCTCTCTTCTTCTCGTTCTCCTCTTCCTCCTTCTCCCTTTCCTCTTCTCTTCTCTTCCCTTCCCTTCCCTTCTCTCCTCTCCTCTCTTCTCTCTCCCCCTCTCCCCCCCCCCTCCCTCTCTCTCTCCCCCCCCCCAACCCCTATGAGAATGAGAATGTTAGCTCTTTGAGGGAAGGGGTTTTTACTTGTTTTGTTCTTTGCTTATTCCCAGTGTGTCTGGCAGGTGAGGAATGCTCAGTAAGTCTTTCTTGAATGACTGAGGGAACGATCTTGCACTGCTCAGTCTGGGGCCCACACCTCATCTTGCCTCAAGCACCAGCACCTGCTAGCTCCGACCTACAGCCTGGGCAGAGAAGAACCCACTGTCTTCAGCTCATCCTTCACGTGCATGCTGGACCCAGGGCTTCCTGTACCCACTCTGCCCAATACTGGGTTCACCAAGGCTCCCTCACAGCAGCCATACTCTTCCCCAAGGTGACCTTCCCCTTCCTGCTTCACCTGGGTCAGTAGTAACTGTACAGCGACAACTGCTGGTCCCTAAGCTGCAATGGGTGTCAGAATTCAGCAGCTTTGCCAGGCCCCTAATCGAACCCTGTGTCCTTAAGTCCTAGGAGTATGGCTCTCTAGCTCCATTTGACAAACATTTCCTAAATTCCCTTTCTAGTCCATGCTTAGGAGGAAAGAGGCTGTGCTCATGTGGCCTGACTTGGAGTGGGCAGAAATGAGGTGACCACAACAGCAAAAGGAGTCAACACAGGCAGAAGCATTACAAGGCATTGCTCTCCAACTTCTCGTGGGCCAAACTTCCCAAGAGAAGCAGAACCACCACTGTGTTCACCACCCTTTGGCAGGGCAGTGCACTGCCAAGTCCAAGTGTGCTGCTATAAACAAGAACAAAGGTTAGGGTACTGAGAAATAAACACACTTTCTTTGTTGTTATTCTTAAATTTATTTAAATTGGATTGAATAGATAATGAACTCCTTAGGTATAGGGAATAGCCTGCTCACTATCATATCCTCAGGGCTCTACTGAGCCAGTAGCTGGCATGAAAAGGGGTTCCAGTCGCACTGGCTACATAACAAATATATCCCACAACTTAGTGGCTTAAAACAATGATAACCTTTATTTTCTCACAAAGCTTCTATTTGAGTGGAGCTCAGGGGTATAGTACACTTCTGCTCCACTTGGCATCAGCTGGTGTGATCCTAAGTCTGGGAGCTGAAATGAGCTGAAAAATTGTTCACATATCTGAGAATTGCTAATTCTCAGCTGTGACCCTAGCTGAGGTTAGCAACCAGGACACCCACACATGGACTCTCCACGGGGCCAAGGTTTCCTCTCAACATGGAGGCTGATGACCAAGGTTGAGAGTCTTGAGAGAGAGCCAGGAGGAAGCCCCACATCGTTATGACCTAGCCTGGAAAGTCATACAACCTTCCTGCTGCCCCATTCTATTTGTCAAGGCATTCACAAAGACCCGTTGAAGTTCAAGAGGATGAGAAACAATCTCTGTGTCCTGATAGAGAGGTTCTAGTGGAGCATGTGGGATGGAAATATTGCTCTGCCTATTTTTGGAAAATATTATGTCACAAGAGGCTAAAAAATGCCTTTAACATTCCGGGAGAAAAACTATTCCTACCTAGAATTGTGTACCCAGACAAACTATCAGCAGTTAGTTGATCATCTGAAAATACAAGTTCTCAAAAGTTTACCTCCTATGATTCTCTCAGAAAGCTAGTAGAAGAATGTTCCACCAAAAGAAGAAAGTAGATTCAGGAGGCAGAAGACACTTTTTGGGGTAGAAGAAGGAAGGAAAGGAAAATTCTAACATGACACCAAGCAATCAGTCAGTCAAGATAGGGCAAGAAGGTGGGCAGTTCTAGAAAGGATGTCTGCAGAAAAACGTACACATCCATGGCACTGATGGACTATCCCATGCCTTTGTCCATTAGGAAATGATATTTAGAGTGGTTGGAAGGACTGATCATGACATATAGAATGAAAGAGATGACAAAGAGACCAGTTGAATAAAATAGAGCCTGGACATAGGCCTACGTAAAGATAGACACTTAATGTTAATACATGGCCTCAATAACATTGTAGATCAGAGGGACAAGAATAGACATTTAAATATATGGTACTGTGACAATTCATTAGCCAAATGGGGAAAAAGTTAAATTGACTTTCGACCTCACCCTATACACATAAATAATTTCTAGGTGGATTAAAGACCAAAATGCGAAAGTCCATTCTGTAAAGTTTTTGGAAAATGGAGATATTTGTCACATATATACCTGACAAAGGATGAGTGTCCACAGTACATAAAAAAACTCCTGCAAATTAATAGGCAAAAGACTCACAACTTCATAGAAAAATGAGCTAAAGACTTCAAGATACATAGGAAAAGTTTCCACCTCATTCATCCAACAAGGACCCACAAGCTAAAACCACAATGAGCTAGGACTCTTGCATCAAACTGGCAACAATTAAAATGCCTGACATACAGAGTGTTGGCAAGGCATAGATCAAAGGGGACTTGAATCCCTGCGGGGGGAGTGGAAATTGGGAGCACTTTGAAAAGCAATTTGGTATTACCCAGTAAAACAGCAAATGCACATCTTCTGACTGAGCAATGCTCTTTGTCAGTGTGCACCCTAGACAAATTCTCATATCTATGCATCAGGAAAATTGGTTTTATCTGGCACACTGCTGGTGGGAGTGCAAACTGGTACAACCACTGTGGAAGGCAGTGTGGAGGTTCCTCAGAAAATTGGGAATGGAGCTACCATTTGACCCAGCAATCCCCCTTCTGGGGATCTACCCAAAGAACTTGAAAACCTTTGTCCGCACAGACTTATGTACCCCACTGTTCATGGCAGCACTGTTCACAGTGGCCAAAACATGGAAACAACCAAAGTGCCCTGCGACAGATGACTGGATAAAGAAGCTGTGGTCCATATACACAATGGAATATTACTCAGCTGTAAGAAAAGATGAAATATTGCCATTTGCAACAAAATGGATGGACCTGGAGATCATCATGCTAAGTGAAATAAGCCAGACAGAAAAAACAAGGAACTGTATGACTTCACTCATATGCGGAATATAAAACTGAAAGCAACAAAGAAAAAAGAAATGAACAAACAAATAACCCATGGACACAATCAATAGTTTAGTGTTTATTTGGGGACGAGTGGGTTAGGGAGGGGAGAAAGGGGAGGGGGTGGGAGAGAGGAGGGGAAGCTAAATATAAGGTGATGGAAAGAGAAGTCACATTAGGTGGTGAACTTATTATACAACAAGTTGACAATGCACTGTAGAATTGTATGCCTGAAACCTATGCTAACAGATGTCACCCCAATAAGTCTAACAATAAAAATGAATTAAAATAAATAAATAAGTAAAATTTTCCTTGGATGTAAAAAAAAAAAAAGAAAAGAAAATCAGTTTTAGTAAGATTGTTTGTCAAAGAAGAAAAGTGGTCACAACCCAATGTCATCAGCAGTAAAACTGATCCATCAGGTGTCCTGTACTCATACGATGAAATGCAGTGGTGAAAAGGCCACAGGTACATGCACTGCTGTGGATACATCTCCCAACGTTGAGCAAAATAGCAAGTCCCCAAAGAAGGGCAAATGCTTCCATTTCCATGGAGCTCACCCACTATGTGCCAGGCAAAACTACACATGTTGCTATCTAAAAATACATGTGTGGGTGACGAAACTAAAAAAGCCAGGGGACTCCCATCACCAAAGTCAGGATGGGAACACCCAGGGATGTCTAAGAAACTAGCAAAGGTCTGGTTCTTAGCCTAGATATTTGTTGGGTTTTTAAAAATCATTATTCTGTGAACTGCACATATATTTTAGGCAGTCTTCTGTATTATTTATATATGTCATAATTTTAAAAATGGGAAATACTAAGATGGTGGAAAATGGAGTTTAACTTAAGAAAAGAACAGGAAAAAATTGTTCAAGGAAGTCTCAGAAGGGAACACTAGTGGGGTCACGAGAAGGCAGAGTGAAGACTGATGCCCAAACCCCGAATCAGCTGCAATGAGCAGGGGACCGATGGATCCTAGGGATGCATAGGAGTGTTAACTCTTGACCTCCCATAATGGAGAGCTGACTGATAGTTATCTAAAGTTGATAAATGAAGAAATAAAAGTTTAAATATATTATTTAGAAGAGTGGACACATATACCAGAAGAAACAGCCAAAAGAGTCCAAGAGGGGAGGGGCAGCATGGAGTAGAGAAGTGAAGATTTTTATTATATGGCTTAAATAAATGTGTTGAATAAATACTCAAATAGTTTTTGGAGAAGCCGCAGATACGTCCTTGTGAAATGCAAATTAACAAATACTTGGGATTTTTTTCCTCCCCATCGAATTGGCAAAAATAAGAAGTACTGATAGTATTCGGTGTTGGTACATGTTGCAGAAACCAGTAGAAGTGAAGTTGGCACAGTGAAAAAAACAAGAAGGGTCATTCAGTAGCATGGATCTGAATTTGAGGTGAGCTCTCCCTCCCCTTACACATCTGTCTGTGTACAAGGACAGCCATTGTTCATAACAGACAGGAAAACCTGGAGAGGTAGTGCACGCATCTTGAGTAGATCAGCCGTTCAACACCAATATGAGGGCCCACTGTGTGCCAGGCCCCTCCTCAACAGGGAGCAATGTCCACTCTCAGCTCTGATGAGTCACATTCAGGCAGAGGGAGACAGAGAACAGCACCCCTGCCGAGGTGTAATGTGTCCCCTGGCTCTCTCCAACGGCCGCCTGAGAAAAGCTTCGTTCATGATACAGCATTGCCTAAGAAGCACGTCCCGAGCAGTTATGGGTAGAATGATCCCATTCCTGAAAGGCTGCAAGTCCAGCTGCAAAGCCCAGCGGTCCGGGGAGATTATGGGGAGCAGGAGTCAGTGGCTGCTGATGGGGGCCACCCGCATTTGAGCACCTTCATTTGTATCACTGGGGTTTTTACACCCACAATGTCTTCGTGCGTATCCTGTCAATTTTTCCCAGCCGTGTTTTGAAGTGTCTGCGAGTTCGTGGTTGGGTGTGGAGTTGGTTCACATCGGGGTTGGGGTAAGCTTTAGTTCTATGGGTTTAAGAAGTGCTGTGATTAGAGTCAGAAGATTGGAGTTTGGGGTTAGGAATGGCATTTGCACTAAGGGCCCAGCGCAGTCCGGGTGAAGATATCCTGCGTTCGTGTTTGCAGAGGATGGGTTTCCAAATGTGAGCCTGAATCAGGACTTGGAATAAATTAGGGTGCTGTGGGAGCCCGGGCTACATGGGCTGGGTCGGGGCTGGAGTCTGAGATAGGTTAGGCCGCGATGGCGTTCGCCTCGGGCAAGGGGACTGCACAGGCTTTGAGACACAACCACCACCCTCCGCCCCACCCCGCAACATCGCTCTGCGGCCTTCTGCCGCAATTCCAGGGAGGGGGCGTCCCCAGCCGGGACGCTGTGGCCGGGGAATGGCGGCTGCGTCCGCACCTGCAGCCGTGCGAGCACGACTCCTGGCCTGCGGGCAGCGCGTCCACCCCGGAGCCCGCGGCGAGCCAACACCGGCCCCAGGCGAGCGGAGCCAAGGTCATGGCGACGCTGTTTGTTTGCGCGGTCTCGCTTTGACGTGGGCTCGCTGAGCAGCGTCTTTTCAACTTGTTTTCAAGCCGACGTCACCCGGGAACCTTTCACCGCTGCCTGGGACAAAAGGTTCCCCTTTTGTAAGTCCTCTTCGAGCAGAGGGGGCCTCACCAGGGACGCGTACCCATACTGGTGCAGAGCGACACCCCGTGGTGGGTTCGGACAGCGCACGCCCACCCAGTCACCCATCTATACCTACCTCCCACACCTGTACGTGCATTATCTATTCATAGCATCCATCCGTCTACCCATTGCACACCCACACATCCATCCACCACATATAACTCAGGATATAGGACACACTTCCTCTCCACCCATTTACCTATCCACTCATCCCTCCCCTGGAATTTTCATACTTTCCTGTAAATATCGTTCTATTCACTATGCATTCACCATTCACTATGCATTCACCATTCACTATGCATTCACCATTCACTATCCATTCACCATTCACTATGCATTCACCATTCACTATCCATGGACTCATTTGACAAAATATAGAACGCCTTCTATGTGCTAGGCCTCATGCAAAGCATTGGGGTGAGGGGGTCACAGGACACAGTCCCTGTCCTCATGTGACCTATACAGCACAGAGGCCCTTGTGAAATGGCCATAGTGCTCACAGAGCACTGTGAGGATGATCAGTCCAGATTTGGGGACCAAGGATGGCCAAGCGAGTCAACAATTTAAGCTGAGACTTAAAGAGTGACTGGGATGAGACAGGCAAAGAGGTGGGAGGAGGCGAGAGGCCATTCCCCTCACAGAGTCTTCCATGGAGGCAAAGGACTAGAAACCAAGTGGACTGTGAGCAGAGGATGTGAAGGAGGAGAGGAAGGAGAAGTCAGATCCCAAAGGCCCTGTCAGTCCCCCAGAGGCTTGGACATCACCCCAGGTAGCTGTGCCACAGAAGAGTTTCTTCTACTTTTAAACTATTCTATTATAGAAACAATACATTTTTATTTATTTCATTGTACCAAATAGAGATCAATAGGGAAAAAAGGAAAACCTATAATCCTACGACACAGAGCTAATATTGGGTGTACATGCATATATGGAGATCTCCTGTGCATCCATGTGGGAGTCTGTGTTTTTCTCCTAGATGCGACATGACATGGCAGAGTGACAGGGAGCAAGGCCATAGCCTCTGCTTCAAGGTCTCATGAATGTCCTACTGTATCTTGAAGTGGGGTGCTATGGGGAGAGCAGATGCCATTGGGGACCAGTCAATCATCCATATGTCCTGGCACCTGCCCTTGTCCCTGGAGCCATATGCCCCAAGGCGAGGTCTCCCGCAGAGTTCCCATCTCCATGCCTACAATGGTTTAGGCATGCAGAAAAAATAGTTCTGGCTGAGCAGACACAACCAGAAGTGCTCTGGGGAGCTTTTCATTATGTGAGAAGATACTACCTTATCATTTAAGTCACTTCTTGTGGGACTTCCTGTTTCTTGCAACAAAATGCAACCTAAATGATGTTAAAGGACTATTGTTGAGAACCTCCTTAATTCTGGACTCCTGGAGCACCCTCCTATGGAGCACAGTCCAAGGGGTGACACCATGATGCCTCAAAATTTCTGTCACAATTGAAGGGATATCCTTCACCCCCTCATATCTGGACCCCACTCCCTCGCTTCCTCAGCACCATGACCCATCCATCTTACCCTCTCCCTCCTCCTCCTCCTGCTCCTCCTCTTCCTTCTCCTGGCCCTCCTCCTGCCCCTCCTCCTCCTTCTCCTTCCTCTTCCTCTTCTTCTTCTTCCTTTCTCTCTTTCTCTCTCTCTCTCCCTCCCTCTCTCTCCTCTGTCTCTTTCATTACGTTTACGCCCTCACCATGGCCTAGTTTCAGTCCCTCTTCCTGGCTGACCACAGTGCCCGTAACCACCTGGGACAACCCAATCTCATAGAACCCAGGCACAGGAACACTGCTTCTGATCCAGATCAAGGTAATGCCACTTTCCCAGGGGCATGCTGCACCCCTAAGCCTTGCCCTCTGACTCCTGAGCTATGACATTGGGTCTAGCTTTGATGCCCTAGTCTCCACTAGAGCTGCAAGAAAGAACTTGGTCATATGTCCCAGTCCTACTGTGGCTTAGCACCAGTCCTGCCCTTAAGGGGGCAAGAGAGGGCCTTGGCCAAGACCCTTGTGTGTCCTCATTCTCATCACCCATCCACTTCCCCCACCTTCAGTAATTGCTGAAATTTCTCTCACCCGACTGCCAGTCCTCTATTTGTTGAATCCAATGAACATTTTTCAGTCTCTTAGCCACTGGAGAGCATTTCTTCTTTTTAGCATCTTTATTGAGATAGAAATCATATACCAAAAAATTCACTCATTTAAAGTAAATGTAGTACACTCATAGAGTTGTACGATCATCACCATAATTTACTTTTAGAAATTTCCATCACCCAAAAGAAAAATGGATGTATCTATTAGCTGTCACTGCCAGTTTTCCCATATACCACCCAGTCCCCAGCCACTGGCAACCACAAATCTACTTTCTGCCCCTCTGACATTGCGAATGAGAATCAAAGAATAATATGAGACCTTTTGTGTCTGCATTATTTCACTTAGCATAATGTTTTCAAAGTTCATCTATGTTATAGAATGTATCAGTGCTTCATTTAATTTTATTGCTAAACAATAGTTCATTGTATGAGCATACCATATTTTGTTTATTCATCAGTTGATGGAAATTTCAATTGTTTCCACTTCTTGGCTATTATAAAGAATGATGCTATGAATATATATCACGTACAAGTTTTTGTGTAGACACACATTTTCATTTCTCTTAAATATATGCCTAGGAGTGGAATTGTTGGGTCATAAGGTAACTGTATGTTTAACTTACTGGGACTGCCAAACAGTTTTCCAATGTAACTGTACCATTTTACACTCTCACCAGCAGTGTGTGAGGGATCCAATTTCTCCACATCCTGACCAACACTAGTTATCTGTCTTTTTTATTCTAGCCATCCTAGTGGGTATGGAGTGATACCTTATTGTGGTTTTGGTTTGTATGTCCCTGAAGAGTAGCGATGTTGAGCATCTTTCATGTGCTGTATCTTCTTTGGAAAAACATCTATTCAACCTTTTTGCCAAATAATTGGATTATTTGCCTTTTTATTCATGAATTGTAGGAGTTCATTATATATTCTAGATACAAGTCCCTTATCAGATATTTGCTTTGCAAATATTTTCTTCCATTCTTTTTACTTTCTTTATATATATATATATTTAGACTTATTGGGGTGCCATTAGTATCAAGAGTTACATAGGTTCCAGGTGCATCGTCTGTGTGTTGCATTATGTGTTCACCACCCAGTGTGAGTTCTCTTTCCATCACCACGTATTTGGCTCCACCTGCCTCCTCTCCCACCCCCTCCCTCTTCTCCCACCCTCTTCCTCCTTACCCCCAAATAATCCTTAAACTATTGATTGTGTCCATGGGTTTTTTGTTTGTTTGTTTTTTCTTTGTTGCTTTCAGTTTTATATTCTGCATGTGAGTGAAGCCATACGGTTCTTATCTTTTTCTGTCTGGCTTATTTCACTTAGCATGATGATCTCCAGGTCCATCCATGTCGTTGCAAATGGCAGTATTTCATCTTTTCTTACAGCTGAGTAATATTCCATTGTGTATATGTACCACAGCTTCTTTATCCACTCAGTAAACATTTGGTTGTTTCCATGTTTTGGCCACTGTAAACAGCACTGCAATGAACACTGGGGTACATAAGTCTTTGCAGACTAAAGTTCGAGTCTTTTGGGTAGATCCCCAGAAGGGGAATTGCTGGGTCAAATGGTAGCTCCATCCCAATTTTCTGAGGAACCTCCACACTGCCTTCCACAGAGGTTGTACCAGTTTGCACTCCCACCAGCAGTGTACCAGAGTTCCTTTTTCTCCACACCCTCTCCAGCACTTGTTATTCCTTGTCTTGTTGATAACAGCCATTCTCACAGGTGTGAGGTGATATCTCATTGTGGTTTTGATTTGCATTTCCCTGATAATTTACAAGGTTGAACATTTTTGCATATGTCTGCTGGCCATTTGTATTTCTTTGTGGCAGAAGTGTCTGTTTAGGTCCTCTGCCCATTTTTTAATTGGGTTGTTTGTTTTTTTGTTGTTAAGTCTTATTAGTTCTTTATATATTTTAGATATTAGACCCTTATCGGATGCGTTGTTTGCAAATATTTTCTCCTATTCAGTTGGCTGTCTCTTTGCCTTGTTGATGGTTTCTTTTGCTGTGCAGAAGCTTTTTAGTTTGATATAGTCCCATTCATTTATTTTTGCTTTTACTTCCCTTGCCTTTGAGGTCAGGTTCATGAAGTCTTCCTTGAGCCTTAGGTCTATAAGTTTAGTACCAATGTTTTCTTCTATACAGTTTATTGTTGCAGGTCTTATATGAAGGTCTTTAATCCATTTTGAGTTAATTTTTGTATATGGAGAGAGTTCACAGCTCAGGTTCATTCTTTTGCATGTGCTTTTCCAATTTTCCCAGCACCATCTACTGAAGAGGCTGTCTTTTCCTCATTGCATATTTTTTGCCCCTTTATCAAAAATTATCTGTCCATAAATTTGTAGATTTATTTCTGGGTTTTCAATTCTGTTTCATTGGTCTGTATATCTGTTTTTCTGCCAGTACCAAGCTGTTTTGATTATTGAGGCTTTGTAGTATAAATTGAAATTGGGGAGTGTGATGCCACCACCCTTATTCTGTTTATATAGTACTGCCTTGGCAATTCAAGATCTTTTGTGGTTCCATACAAATCTGATAATTTTTTATCTGTTTCATGGAAGTATGATTGTGGGATTTTGATGGGAATTGCATTAAATCTGTAAATTGCTTTGGGTAATATGGCCATTTTAATCATGTTAAGTCTTCCTATCCATGAACATGGAATGTCTTTCCATTTCTTTGTGTCCTCTCCAATTTATTTCGATAGAGTCTTATAGTTTTCTGTGTATAAGTTCGTCACATTCTCTAAAGTTAATTCCCAGGTATTTCATTCTTTTTGTTGTGTTAGCAAAAGATATTGACTCTCATTTCTTTTTCTGAAGATTTGTTGTTTGTATATAGGAATGCTGTTGATTTTTGTACATTGGTTTTGTATCCTGTGACTTTACTGTATTCATTTATTGTTTCTAATAGTTTCCTGGTGGAGTCTTTGGAATTTTCTATATAAAGGATGTCATCTGCAATTTGACCCCTTCTTTCCCAATTTGGATACCTTTTATTCCTTTCTCTTGCCTGATTGCTGTGGCTAGAACTTCCAGTACTATATTAAGTAGCGGTTAGTGGCAGGGGACATCTCTGTCTTGTTCCTGATTTTAGGGGAATGGGCTTCAGTTTTTCCCCATTCAGTATGATGTTAGCTGAGGGTCTCTCATATATGGCCTTTATTATGTTGAGATACTTTCCTTCTATTCCTACTTAATTTAGTGTTTTGATCACAAATGGATGTTGTACCTTGTCGAAAGCTTTTTCTGCATCAATTGAAAGGACCATATGGTCTTTATCTTTGATTTTGTTTATGTGGTGTATCACATTGATTGATTTTCATATGTTGAATCATCCTTCTGCTCCCGGGATGTGCTCCCACTTGATCATGATGTATGATCTTTTTGATGCATTGTTGTATTCTATTTGCTAATATTTTGTTTAGGATTTTTGCATCTGTGTTTATCAGAGATGTTTGTCTATAGTTTTCTTTTTTTGTGTTGTCTTTGCAGGCTTTGGTATTAGGGTAATGTTAGCTTCAGAGAATGAGTTAGAAAGAGTGCCTCATCTTCAATTTTTTGGAGGAGTCTGAGGAGGATAGGCATTAATTCTTCTTTGAATGCTTGGTAAAATTTGTTGATGAAACCATTGGATCCAGGGCTTTTGCCTCTAGGGAGGTTGTGGATAGTCATTTCAATTTCTTTACTATTGATTGGTCTATTTAGATTATCCAGTTCTTCTTGGTTTAGTCTAGCTAGACTATAAGTTTTTAGAAACTTGTCCATTTTTTCTAGGTTGTTAAATTTAGTGGCATAAAGTCCTTCATAATATTTTCTTATAATCCTTTGTATTTCTGTGGTATCAGTGGTAATTTCTCACCTTTGATTTTTAATTTTGGATATTTGTCTCCTTTCTTTTTGCCCTTTGTTTAGTGTAGCTAGGGGTTTGTCAATTTTGTTGACTTTCTCAAAGAATCACCTCTTTGTAGCATTAATTCTTCCTATTATCTTTCTGCTTTCCATTTCATTTAGCTCTGCTTTAATTTTTATTATTTCTTTCCTTCTGCTGACTTTGAGTGTTTTTTGTTGTTATTTTTCTAGTTCTTTAAGATGGGATGTTAGGGTGTTTACTTGTGATTTTTCTTATTTCTTAAGATAGGCCTGTAATGATATAAATTTCCCTCTTATTGCTGCTTTCACAGCATCCCAATAATTTTGATGTTATATTTTCATTGTCATTAGTTTTTATGTATGTTTTAATCTCTTCTTTTATTTGTTCTTTGATCCAGTCATTTTTTAAGATGATGTTGGTTAATCTCCATGTATATGTGGTTTTTCTCTGCCTTCCTTTTACAGTTGATCTCCAGTTTCAGAGCTTTGTGGTCTGAGAATACACTTGGTATGATTTCTGTCTTCTTGAATTTGCTGAGGCTACTTTTGTGTCTCAGCATATGGTCTATCCTTGAGATTGTTCCATGTGCACTGGAAAAAAAGGTGTAGTCTCTTTTTTCTGGATGAATTGTCCTGTAAATGTCAATTATGTCCAATTGCTGTAACGTGTCATTTAGAGCTGATATTTCCTTATTTATTTTCTGTTTGAATGATCTGTCCATGGCTGTTAAGGGAGTGTTTAGGTCTCCTACAATCATTGTGCTTTTGTCAATTTCTCCTTTCAGATCTGTTAGTAATTGCTTTATATATTTTGGTTCTTCCTGATTGGGAGCATAGATATTAATTAATGCCAAGTCTTGTTGTTATATTGTGCCTTTTATTATGTAGTGTCCATCTTTGTCTCTTATCTTTTTTAACATGAAGTTTGTTTCATCAGATATCAGTATGGCAACTCCTGCTTTTCTCTGGTTACCATTTGCTTGGGGCATTGTTTCCCATCCTTTCACTCTGAGTCTGTGTTTGTCTTTATGGCTGAGGTGTGTCTCTTGGAGACAGCACGTGGATGGGGTTTTCTTTTTAAATCCAGTCTGCTACTCTGTGTCTTTTTATTGGTGAGTTCAACCCATTACCATTTTTTTTTGAGTTCTCTTTCCATCACCTTATATTTAGCTTCCCCTCCCTCCTCTCCCACCTCCATTAACATTTAGAGTGATGATTGATATATGAGGATTTCCTATGATCATTACTTCCTTTTTAAATTAATTTTTAAAAATTTTTGTTTCTGGTTTATTGTCCCAACTCTATTCCATTTATTCTGATGTTCTGTTTCAGGTCAAAGAGCCTCCTTCAGTATTTCTTGAAGTGCTGGTTTTGTGCTGGTGAATTCCCTCAGCTTCTGTGTGTCTGAGGAGGTCTTTATTCCTCCTTCATATCTGAAGGATAATTTTGCTGGATAATTTATTCTTGGCTGCAAGTTTCTTTCTTTTAATGTTTTGAATATTTGATTTCACTCCCTCCTGGCTTGTAGAGTTTCTGCTGTGAAGTCTGATGTCAGCCTGAGAATTGTCTGTCTTTGGTTTTTGACAGCTTCAGTACAATTTGTCTTGGAGAAGATCTGCTAGAGTCCAGGTATCTAGGGGACCTGTTTTCTTCTTGAATTTGGGGTTCCAGATCTTTCCATAGGTTTCGAAAGTTCTCGTCTATTTGTTTCAGTATGATCTCTGTGGAGTGCTCTGCTCCTTCTTCCAATCTTATTATCCTGATGTTTTGTCTCATGGAGTCAGATAGTTCTTACAGAGTTCTTTCAATACTTTTGGTTCTGTATTCCCTGTCTTGCTCTTTCTGAGATGTTCCCATGCTCTGATCTTCAATATCATAAATTTCTCCATCTGTTTGGCTCTGTTTCCTATGGCAGTTACTTCATTTCTCACTTCTTTTATTGTATTATTTACCTGTCAAATTTCTGTCTCGTTCTTACTTATAGTTTGAATTTCTTTGTTAAACTGTTCCTTTTGTTCACACATTTCCTTTCTGAGATCATTCATCTCAGCTATGGTGTTTTGCCAGTATGTTTTCATTTCTCTGAGAGCCTTTAGAATGGCTATTTTATATTCTCTATCAGTTAGTTCATAAATTTCTAGATCTATAAGATCCATTTCTGGAGACTTCATCATTTTGAGGAGCTTTAAATTCTAAGGAACTCATATTGTCTGTTGTGTTCTTCTTCTTTGGCATGAGGGCTTCATTTCCAGCAGAGGTGTTTAAGCTGTATCCCAGTCTCCACCAGTGTTTGGAGGCCTGGTGCGGGGAACCGTGGTCTCTCCACATCCTGCAGTTCCTTGGGGATGCTGTGGGAGAAGGGAGAGGCCAACAAAATGCAAGCTGAGGCTGCTCCGCTTCCTGCTTTTCATTGGGGAAGCTGGGGAAGACAGGGAGGCCAATGGGAGGCAGGCTGAAGCTGTTCACATTGGTCAGGGTGAATTCTGTCAAATCTGCCTTTGTCCCTTCTCCAGCATTTTACCCCCAGCCCTGTTTCAATTATTTGCTTCCATGGCAACCGCTCCAGGCAGGGTTTGCAAGCAGAGCCCTGAGCTCGGTGATTGCACTGTGCCACTTGCCAAGGGGCAGGCCATGTGAGGGTGCTGCCTGCATGCGTGCCTTAAGCTGTGAGGGCACCAGAGTTGTGATGCTATATCTGGGGCCCTAATCTCCTCCCCGGGCAGTTCATTACCTTGTTGGGTTTCCTTGCTACTCAGAGCCTCAGAGCTCTGCTCCAAGGCTTTGTTTCCCACACACCACTTTTAGGTCCATCTCCCTCACCCTCTCCCAGCATTCCCACTGCTCTGGCTTCCACTCTTGGTGATGCCTGGCCTCCCCCCTCCCCTATATCATGCTGTTTGCTGATTTATTTCTAGTTCCTTTAGTTAGCTGTGGTGATATCGGGTTGTGATCTGTCTCTGCTCCCTCCCTTCTCTCCTGCTTGTCCCCCTTTCTCTAACCTCCTGATGTTTTCTTGTGATGTGTGTATTTCTCAGTTGTCTCTATGCCACTCAGGGTTTCCCATGTTGGATCTTGGCCAACCACTTAATTGTATTTCCCAGGAGAGGTTTTATGGACCTCCTCTCTGGTCACCATCTTGCCAATAATTTCTTGATGGAATTATTTATAGCACAAAAGTTTTTAATTTTGACAGAAGCCTAATTTACCTATTTTTTTCCTTTTGTCACTTGTGCTTTTGATATCAGAGCTAAAAACTTAAAGTCACAAAGATCTATCTACTCCTGTGTTTCTTCTGAGAGTTTTAGCTCTTCCATTAGGTCTATGATTCATTTTGGGTTAATTATTGTGTATGATACAAGGTAGAGCCAACTTCTTTTTTTTTTTTAACATATGGATATCCAATTGTTCTAGCACCATTTGTTGAAAAGACCTTTCTTTCCCCTACCGAATTGTCCTGGCACCCACTTTTTTCTTTAAACTGTCTGTTCTGTGACTTTCTGAAGAACAAACTTGCTGGTTTTCTTCACAACTATTTGTCCCTTCTTTTCTTTTCTCCTATGAAACTCTTCTGCCCTGGGCTATCTTCTCTCCCCACCATTCCAGACATTCTTCATGTGGGCTCACCTTGTCCCTGCATCTTCACAGCTGCTCCAAGGATGTCCTGCAGGCACCTCACATGTGGCCTGTCTACAATCCACCTTCTTCTTTCCCCACCTTTACACTCCATGCCAGAGCAGATCCTCAAGGGAACAGGTGCTGAGAAAGAGCTAGACGTACAAGAGATTGATTTAGAGAAATGCTTGTTCAGATAAAGGGCAGGGGAGCATAAGTAGACAGAGCCTTGTGCCCTGCTGCTGGCTTGACATCTGTGAAGTGGGAGAGGAAAGGAAGGGAGCTTGGGTAGGCAGCCCTCGGGCTGTGGTGCAGCACTGAGGAAGCTGGGTGACTTGGAGCTCTGACGCACAGCTCGGCCATGGAAGGAGTTCCTGTTGGTTGGTGTGGCCTGCGGAAGCAAGCCCTCAGTGAAGCCACTCTCCTCCTAGCAGCTCCTGTCTGGAAAGGAGGCCTGAGCACACACTCCCTTCCATTCCCCATCTCAGCAAACACATTCAGTCATCTCCCCTCACCCCCATAGCCAGTCCCCCACATGTCATTTGTATCAGTCTCTCTCCATCCTAATTTCCTCCACCTGATCTAATTTAACATTATCTCTTGCTTGGAAACAGCTTTCGTGTGTCTCTTCCCAATCCACCCTCTCCATGAAGCTAAAGATCAAACTAAATAGCAAATCTGGCTGTGGGTTTGCCTTCTTTGAGCTCCATGGGAAGTGATGAAAGGCTACCACCCCCATGCCCCTGGAACAACATTCTAGCCATCTGTGACCTGCTGGCACCTGCCTACATTTTTCTGGTGCCCTTACATGCCGTTTCCACTGCCTTTGTCACCACATACCCTGTACCCCAGTCTCTCAGGCTCACAGTCTTGTGTGTTCTTCCAGTTCCCTTTCTCATGGCCCAGTCTGCCTGTTCAGATCCTGTGCAGCTTTTAATCCAGCCTAGACGATGCCTCCTCCAGGATGCCCTCCCTGATGATTCAAGCCAACTGAATCTTACTCTGGACTCAAAGACCTTCCTTATTATCCCACTTAGCACTTATTCTCTTGTACTATAGTCAAATGTGGACGCCAAAGTCGTATTTCCTCTCAGATTCCAATTAAATTATCTGCCCATCTGAGTTGGCAAGAAAGTAGTGTGATGACCATGACATAAAAAGCATGCTAGGCCAGAGCACCACAAGAGCAGGTGAGAGCACTAAATTGGAGAGGAGACTGAGAGGTGAGTGGGAGGGGGAGTGTCTCACACTCACTTTCAGGACTTGGCGGCTTCCCCTGACACATGGCAGGTGGAGGTATGACAGACCACAGTGCTAAGGGGGCTAACGGCCATATGTGGCTGGTAAGGTGGAAGCAATGGACCTAACTGATACCACCCCAAAAAGCTGTGATTTGAAAACCACAACAAAATTCACCTCATACCTGTCAGAATGGCTGTCATCAAAAACACAAGTGAGAACAAGTGTTGGCAAGGATGTGGAGAAAAGCAACCCTCATGCACTATTGGGGGGACTATAAATGGGTACAGTCATTGTGGGAAACAGTGTGGAAGTTCCTCAAAAAACTTAAAATAGAGTTACTGTATTACCCAGCAGCAATTCCACTTCTGGGTACATATCCAAAGAGAAAGAACACACTAACTCAAAAAGCTATCTGCGGAGTTCCCTGAAGCTGTAGTGGCTTAAGGCTTTGTCGCTGGCTCTGTCAGCGCTGCGGCCTGGGTTCAATTCCCAGCCAGGGAGATACCCACATACAAAAAAAAAAAAAAAAAATCTATCTGCACCCCTACGTTCATTACGGCATTATTTACAATAGCCAAGACACGAGAACAACTTAAGTGTCCACCAATGAATTAATGGACAAAGAAAATGTGAAGCTCATACATATGTGTGTGTGTGTGTGTGTGTGTGTGTGTGTGTGATGGAATATTAATCAGCCATAAAAAAGAAGTAAATGTTGCCATTTGTGACAACATGGATGGACCTGATGGCATTGTGCTAAGTGAAATAAGTCAGACAGAGAAAGACAAATACTGTATGATCTCACTTATATGTGAAATCTAAAAAAATCAAACTCATATGAGTAGATACAGAGAACAGACTATTGGTTGCCAGTGGTGGGAAGTGGGGATGGAGCAAAACAGGTGAAGAGGTTCAAAAGGTACAAACTTTCAGTTATAATATAAATAAGTCATGGGGATGTCATGTGCAGGACGGTGAGTATAGTTAACAATACTGTATCACATATTTGAAAGTTACTTAGAGAGCAGATTTCAAAAGTTCTCATCACAAGAAAACAAAATTTTGTAACTGTGTGTGGTGATAGATGTTAACTAGACTTACTGTGGTGGTCATTTCACAATATATACAAATCACTATGGCATACACCTGGGAATAAGATGTTATATGTTGATTATATCTCAATAAAAATTAGAAAGCTGTCCAAGTCCGTTTACTGTGGTGAACAGTACCACACTTGGGAGAAAGCTTCTAAAGTCAGCTTGAGTTATGTGGACCCAGATGTCAGGCCACCCAAGGCCAAGAGTCCTAGATGGGGTTGGGGAGAGACAGTAACTGGCTGAGCGATCAACAGAGTTCATCTCCAGCCCCAGACCCCACAGAAAGGCTAAGTGCTACGTTTCCCCAGGCCAGTGGGAAGGGCAGAGGTGGCGGGGGGTAGGGGGCAGGGGTGATTAACAGCCTGGGCTGTGGAGTCGACTGTAAGTTGGAATCCCAATTCTGCAGCTTATGGCCGATGAGACCTTGAGCAAACAGGTTAATGTCTGTGACCCTCAGTTTCCTCACAGAGACCACTGCAGCCAGTGCGGATGCCCTGTGGGCCGGTCTGCACTGAACCAGGCCGGCAGTTGGACCTCCTCAGTGAGACACGCTCCTCAGAATCTGCAGGAGGACGGAGAGCTAAGCTAATATCATGTTAGCAGACAAGCATTATTTGAGGCCCAACTGCGCACCAGGCTCTGTGTTAACCACACAATATCCCGCCCAGATTATTGTTAGTATTCCCACTTTATAGGAAAATTGAGGCCCAGAGCACTTAAGTAACTGCCCAAAGTCACAAAGCCAATGAGGGACAGTGCTAGGATTTGGACACAGCCCGGATTGATGCCACCACCCATCCTCTTGGTCACTATGCTCTTCTGCCCATCTTATGGATGTCAGTCAGGCTTCAATTTGGAAAACAGAATCCCTCAAGGATTTTCAAAGCAAAGGAATTTAAAACAGGGAGTTGGTTACACACTTGATGAAAGCAACTAAATGCTAAAACGGGAATGGTGAGGCCATCAGAAAATTGCAAGAGGCCTGCAGACTGAGGAAAGAGGTGGTGTTTCAGAGCTCAGAGGCCAGGCAGGAACCACAACAGGCCCACCCAGTGCGGCCCCAGCCAGAGGAGCCATGGCTACGGAAGCAGAGGGAGGCGACAGACGCCCTGGCTTCTCCCACTGTCCCATCTCCTGTCCAGCCACTGGAAAAGCAGGCCTGAGAGATGGCGGGCAATGGACCTGGAGGAGGCAGTCTGTGGTGGCATGGAGCACAGCATAGAACAGTCTAGGCTGTTTCCCAAGGAGGTAACCCTTGAACTGAATTTTGAGAAAAGAATAGGAATTTGGCAGTAGAATAAAGGACATTTCAAAAGGGGGATGGGGTAAAAACAGAGGCATAGACTCAGCGCTGCAGGAGTGCCATGGAAAATAAACACAAGCTGCTTGTCCTGAGCGTACACCACCTGCACCTCTGAACACCCTTTCGGGTTTGGAGGACTCCTCATCCACACTGCAGAAGCTCTATTTCCCACCTCCCTTCCTGTCAGGGTAGAGGCAGAGGGACTCTTAGACCAGGTTCTACCTCAGAAACACACAGCCAGACCTGCAGTCACAGCCTGTCTCTACCAGGACACACCATCTCCCAGCCTGGCTCCTTATCCTCCTGCAGATTCCAGAACCGCCCCCCATATCCGTTTCCCCTTTAACTGGCTGTAGCTGATTTCCATTGTCTGTTCCCCAAAACCCTGACTGATGCACTTTCTTCAAGGAGAAAAACAGAAAATCATAAATCCAAAATTTTTAAGAAATCTTCAGTTTTTCCCCAAAACATTTCAATATGAAAATCTTCAAACTTAGAACATACAGAATATTGAAAGAATTTTGTAGTGAATACCCACACTCCCAAGCCCGGATTCTACAATTAACATATCACAAAACTACCCATCTATCTGTGCCTCCATCAAGCCATCTCATGTTTAAAATGAGCTTTTTAATCTACAAACTGTGTTGCTAGTTAGATTTGTTAAGCTAAAATTAAAAGTTCCAAATAGTTTTCTTTGTAACCTTCTAAATAACTGACAGCCAAAACACAGACAAAAACACATGCAATGACCAGAGCATGTGTCTTATGAAGTATACCTTTGGAGTTCTTGCGTAATTGTTCTATAATTGCATAAAAGTATAGGACAATTCCTGGTGAGAGGCAGGGTGGGTCTGGTTAAGAGCAAAGACAAATCTCCCTGCCTATGAATCCTGTCTCTGGCACCTCTGGCTCTGCTGGGCACATTTCTTAAACTCACAGCAACTCTCTTGTGTAGTGTCTGGCATGTAGAAACACTCTTAAACACATGGTAATTTATGATGGCCCATAAACTTCCTGTTGATAACAATGAATTGAAGTATGCTCACTAGCTTTTCTCTCTTTGGGTCACCTCTCTTCTAGATTCCTAGAAATCTCATTAGAACTCCTGGTGCTTAAGATAAACCATTTCAAAACTGTTCACTTTCCTATCTCAGTCACCAGTTAACAAAGTATTTGCTGAAACCTAACTCCAGTACACAGCTTTCTGTTCTGCTAGGCTGTGACAGTTAGAAGTAGGGTAAGGCTGTAGAGACAGGCAGGAGCTAGATCACTTAGGACTGTGACAACTTAAAGAGCCTCTTTCCTAGGGGTTAGGGAAGCCACTTGTCTGTTCAGGATATTTAATGCTGGCGCGCGTGCGCGCGCGCACACACACACACACACACACACACACACAGATAACATGTGGCTTAACACAATAAAACTTCCTCCCTGTACAAAGCCCACTGTGAATACTGCAGGTGGACGCTGTCCTCCAGTGGTCATTCAGGTTTCATTCACTGCTCCTTCCAGTTCCAGAAGCCTCTCCACACTCCCGCTCCAACTATCAGAGTTCCTGCCTTGGGACTGGCCACCCTCCACACTGCACCTGTCTTGGGCAGAGCTAGGAGCTGCTGGCCTTCTCAATGGCACCACGTTACTGGTCTGCAGTTTGCTCCAGAGACTCCTCAATGTCCTTGAAAAGATAGAGCCCTGACTGTGTCCCCAGCTCCAGTCTTTGTCAATCTACAGAACCACTAGATACATGAGAAAATCGGTGAGTATGGTCAGCACTCAAAAAGAGGCCTCCTGCTGCTCTGTGGGAACGTGGGCCCTGAGTTTAAGGGAAGGGAGCAGACTCCCGTGTTTGTAGCCACAGTAACTGGTCAATCAGGGCAATCTAAACTGGACCCCAGCTCTTTATCACCTCATCCCCTCCTCTCTGTTTATTGATAGAACTTATTACTCTGTGTCTTCATTCTTTGTCGCATGCACCCTCTAGAACAGTGGTTTTCCAACCTTAGCCAGCTTAAGAGGGCTTGCTGCCACTCAGATTGCCTGCTGGTTCCACCCTCCAGAAAGTTCTGTTTCAGGAGGGGGCCGAACAATCGCTGTTCTAATGAGTTCCCCGTATTTCTGAAGCTGCAGGTTCCAGAACCACACTTTAAGAACCGCCCCTCGAGAAAGTGAGGTCCACTCCCCAGAAAGAACCACACGCATCTGGGGGAGCACGTTGAATCAGTGAATCAGGGAACGAAAGAAAAAGAGCAGGAGAGAGGAGTAAGGAAGTACGGAGAAGGGAAACTCCTGCTCGCTGGACCCTCATCCTGGCCCAGGCGCTGTCCCGGCGGGGCCCGCGCAGCCCAAGCGGCGGGACCCCGAGCCTCCCCGCGCCCCGCCCAGACGCGGACAGGCCTTCGCGGCCTTTGTGACGTCACGGCGCCGGCCCGCAGGACAACAGTTGCCATGGCGACGTAAACCGAAGGGCCTAGCGCGTTGAGCACCGAACTGCCGCTGGAAGCTTCGGAGAGAGCCTGAGAGTGCGGGGCCGGTGCGTGTGCGCGGGGCCGTGGTGCGCGGGACGCGGGGTCGGGTGCGCGCAGGGCCGGAAGCGGGACCCTCTGGCGCAAAGCTCCGAGCCCTTTCTTCCTTGTCACTGTACCTTATCACCCACCGAGCCGTCCCTCTGTCTGTCGCTTTGTGCACGCTTGCTCTGTGGCCCGAACACGCAGACCCGCCGAGCCGGGGGCGTTGGGAGGCGGGTCTCTGCTAACCCGTGCCTCCATGGTGCCCCAATTCCTGTCCATGGAGAGTGTAGCAGGAATGCGGCTGGGATGGTGCAAGCTTTGGAGTCAAGGAATATGAGGCTGCAATCCCAGCTAAGGCCCTTCCTGGCTGTGTGATTTGGGGCACCTCGTTGAATCTCTACTTTTCTTCCTCCTCTGCAAAATGAAGTCATTCAAAGCTAAGGACGTGCAGGCGTTTTGATGGCTGCATGCACTGCAAATAAAAAAGGACCCCTGTTCTCACGGAGCTTATATTCTACGGGGAAATAGGCAATAAATCGGTTTTTAAAGGGATACATCAGGTGGTGGGTAATTGCAAAGAAGAAAATAAAGGGAAGTCGTATGGGGATAGAGGGAAAGAACCCACTTGAAATGGAGTGGTGAGGGAAGGCTTCTCTGAGGGGCGACCTTTGAACTCAGATCTAAAGGGAGAGGACTCTCCCACCCACAGCTGTATGTGGGAGAACATTTTTTGGCCCAGGAGGTAGCAAGTACAAAGGCCCTGAGGTAGACCATGGTTGGTGTGTTCTAGCAACAGAGACATTAGGCAGGGCAGTGAGTACCTAGTCAGGGAGGGGAGAGAGGAGGGGTGGGGGGTGGAGGTGCTGCAGGTGTTGCAGGGAGCTGCAAGTGTTGGCCACCTGTGAGCCCTCCAGAGGGATGGAGGCCATAGGTCTAGAGACTATGTCACTGTGTCACTCCCCAGGTTGAAACCTCCTTTAGCTGAGGTCAAGTTTTGCAGCAAGCCCTTGTTCTTCTGCCAGATGTCCAAGGTCCTGCCTACTATGGTCTCCAAGGACATGACTTACAACAGTAAGTACCAGGTTGGTGTGGGCTCTCTCAGAGGTCAAAGACAGACTTGGGAACCTGGGACAGTAAGATCTAAAGAGGGTTCAGGTGGTGAGGCAGAAACCAGTTTGCCAGGTTCCCATGTATTTGTGTCCTCGGGCTGCTAGAACAAAGTGCCACCACAGACTGGTGGCTTAACAATAGAGATTTATTGTCTCATGGTCTAGGGGCTGGAAGTCCAAGATCAAGATATTGGGTTCAAGATCAAGGGTTGGTTCCTTCTGAGGGCCATGAGGGAGAATCTGTTCTATTCTTCTCTCCTAGCTTCCGGTTTACTGGCAAACTTTGGTGTTCCTTGGCTTGTAGGCCTATCACCTCAGTCTGTACCTTCATTTTCACATGGTGTTGTATGGGTGTGTTCCAAATTTCCCCTTTTTATTAAGGACAGGAGTTCTATTGAGTTAGGCACCCATACTACTTTAGCATAACCTCATCTTAGTTACAGCTGCAATGACCTTATTTCCCAAAAAGAGCACATTCTGAGGTGCTAGGAGTTAAGATATCAAATATTCAAAAACATTCATTTTCGAGGGATACTATTGATGGTACAACAGGCCTTGAGAAAGGTGCCACAGCGATGGTGGGCCTCTCTCAGCTTTCCTATGGCCATGGCTACCTGACTGAGCTCTGAGGAGGTGCCAGCTGGCCCCAGGCCCTTTTGTGAAATAGCCACTTCCCTGCCTCCTGAGTCACATGCAGGCTTCCCGGGGCTTCCACCATGGGGCACGTAGAGAAGCTGCTGAGGCATTTCTGGGGCAGGCTGGGCTGAGAGGACAAACTGAGCAACACCATCTGCTGTGTCACACACTTTCCATTGCCTTTGGCTTTTAATTAGGTTGATTTTCAGTAGGTAAAGTATTCTTAGGGTTCAAAATTCAAAAGTAATTTCAAAACCCTGCCTTTTGAAAAAGTCCAGATACCCAGTGTCTCCTCCTCAGAGGTGGCCAGTGTCACCAATGTCCCGTATCCTTCCAAATGTGCTCCTTGCACATACAATAAAGAGTTCCCATTTACTTTTAGTGTTTTAAGCAGAATAGTAATCCCACAGTGTGCATGTATCCTAGTTTATTTAACCAGTCTTCTATTAGTGGGTATAGGAGGGCTGTCTGGAAAAAATTCCAGCCATAAATTCCTCTATTTTTCATGTTACATGGCTGGATACTTTCTGGACAGACCTTGTATTTAGCTTATTTCAAAACATGTAGTTCTGTCAACAGTTGTCCTCACTGTCGCACTTGTGTGCTTACTCACTCTCACTCTACTTCAGAGAAAATTGAAAAATAAAGACTAAGGTAGCTTTGAAAAAAAAAGATAGCTTTGAAATGTTTACAGATAACAAATTAAACACACACACACACACACACACACACACACACAAAACAATGCAACATAATGGCACTATCACAAGACAGTTGAAGCCTGTATAAACTATAATGATTCATTCAGTGGTATCAGGGTATGGTGTTAGGGGGTAACCTGTGACTCTCAAGGTTGGGCATATCACCTCCCTAGGAGGTGACATGCACTCCCTGAGCTGAGTGGCCTGATCTGGGTTGAGGGTCTGTGCTCTTGGGAGGAAACCAGGCCAGGCAGGCACTACTAAGCAAGCAGGACAGACCCAGGACCGACCCTGGGCAGGAGCACCCAGCCAGGCAGCCAAGTGAAGTCTGCCTTTGTGGGGCACACAAGCCATGGGCTCAAGCCAAGAGCATTAAGCTTGACATTCTGGGTTTAGCTGCAGGAGCTAGGGAAAGGTGGGGCCCAGGAAGACTCCCAGCTCCCTAAGGGCACTGAGCTCCAAGTCTAGGCCAGGTACAGATAGGACATCTGGACCTCAGCCCCAGCCAGAGGGCCAAGGACAGGGGCGTGGAGCTGGGCAAAGACTTAGCTGGAATTCAACTCAGGGGAGCGAGCTCTGGGTTTGCTCTTTATTCGCAAGTGCCAGCTGTTTTCAGGCATGCATTCTAGGCACTGGGGATTCAGAGGTGAGTAAAAATGATGGCGTCCCTCTCATGTGACTTACACTGCAGTGAGGGAGGCAAGCATTAGAAAGCAAACAACCAGTTTATATTTACATCAGCCCAGAAGTGCTAGAAAGCAAAATAACTGGGAGCTTTCAGCAGGTAGCAGTGGGGTAATGTAAATGGGAGAGGTAGTCAGGGACGGCCTCTTGAAGGAGATGACATTTGATACCTATCAGTAACAATCCTAAAGGATGAAGAGGGAGAAGGGCATCTTGTTGAGATGATTAGAGGGATATGAGCAGGGAGAATGCCCAGTTTATGGGTTTTATGACTTTCAGAACTCAGGATGTCATTTCTTATGACTTGGGCAGAAGGGCTAGTTGGCCCACAGCCCTCAAGACACCTGGGGAAGGCCTCCCCCTGATACAGAGCACAGAGGACACATGATAGAGACCTTGGCCAGGCAGAGGAGCCGGGGAAAGCTTCCCAGTTGGGGCTGGTGGGGGTGGGGGCTGCAGGACCTGCCCCAAGTGGGGCCTCTGTACCCTCTGCACCTCACCCCAAATCAGAGTCAGTTCAGGGAGACCTGGACTGAAGCTGGTCCCTCCATCTCTGGAGCTCCTGATATCCAGGCCTAAACCTAGCTTGAGCCTCATGGGGGCGGAGTGCGTTCACTCAGTGGCTGACTTTATTTCTCAAGAGGCAAGGCTATGGGTACAGGACTGGGGGGCAAGGGGAGTCTCATCCCTGCTGAAGGAGGCTCACTCACCAGGTGCAGATGCTGAGTGAGCATGTGTGCTGCCCCTCACGTCCACATTCGCCATGCTAACAGCTTTTAAAAAGGGTATGGGATCCAGAGAGACTTAGCCATATAGATGGCCAGGCCTTTCCTGCGTGACTGTGGACACAGGGGAGGGCTGGATGCAGAAGCACCTGGGAGTTGCAAAGTTAGGCCATCTGAAACCCACCCTGGTGACCACATGGACTATGTATCAGGCACTGTACTAGGTTATTGTTACTCAGTCATTTCATTGATGTTTATTGAGTGCCTACTATGTGTTAGGCACCGTTAGGCTGGGAGATCGGCGGTGCCCCCTCTCAGAGAGTTTGCAGTGATGAGCAGTGAAGAGCTCTCCCCTCTGTGCTCACTCCACTCCTGCCATTCTGGCCACCTGTGTTCCTTGGACAGGCCAGGCACACTCCCCTCAGCATCTGGGCACTGCTATCCTCTCGGCCAGGAATGCTCTCCCTCTAGATTTCCCTGTGGCTCCCTCCCTCCTTCACTTCCTTCAGGAGTTTATTCGAATATCATCATCTCCGTGAGGCCTCCCCTGAACATCCAGTTCAAACCCTGGAGTACCCCTATCTCTACTTCCCACTTGGCTCCTCCCTTTTTTGTTTTTCTGGTTCGCACTTTCCACCTTTCCTTACTTAGCTCGTTTCCCTGTCTCAGCTGGGTAGAACGTAAGCTCCCTGGGGCAGCTCCTTGTCTGTCTGTGTGCTGCTGAAAAGGAAGCCCAAACTGAAAAGGAAGCCGTGAAACTATTATATCTCTATCCGCAGATGACATGATCCTATATATAAAGAATCCCAAAGAATCCACAAGAAAGTTGCTAATGCTAGTAAATGAATTCAGCAAAGGTCAACACACAAAGATTAGTCATCTTTCTATACACCAGCAGTGAAGCGTCCAAAATGAACATAAGGAAGGAATTCCATTGACAATGGCATCTGAAAGAAAACAATGTGGAGGAATGGGGTGACACCATGAGAGACGGCAAAGTAGGGAGATTGAGGACTCAGTCTCTCCACCAGAACAACTGCTCAGCCTGGCAAGAACTGTCAGAATCCAAGTTAGGAACTCTGGGCTCTAGTTGGACATGTGCTTTTCAGAGGACAGTTGATGGAGAGGCTGGGAAATTTCAGGGGACTTTGGAATTTTGTGGAAAGGCTACCAGTCCCCAGCGTGGCTTCACCGGGGAGTGCCGCCGCATTCCTGGCATGGCTTACTGGTGCCAGGGTGGGCGATAAGGACCTTGTCCTCCCCAAATTGGGTCTGTATGTTTGATTGCTGAGGGAATGCAACAAGGCTGGTCAGTATTTCAGTCTCCACAGGCTGGAGTGACTTCTCTTCCCATCTGTCAAAGGAGATTTAAAGAGATAGGACCTTCCCTCCTCGCCCATTTGGGAGCCAGATGTTTAAGGAAATCTTTGACAAGAGACTAATAGCCAGAATACATAGAGAACTCTTAAAACTCAACAACCAAAACCAAACAACTCAAAGGATTTAAATAGACATTTTCCCAAAGAAGATACACAAAAAGCCAACAGGCACATGACAGGATGCTCCATATCATTAGTCATTAGAGAAATGTAAATCAAAACCATAAGGCACTATCACTTCACACCTACTAGGATGGCTATAATAAAAAAAAAAAAAGAAAAAAGAGAGTAACAAGTATTAGGGAAGATGTAAAGAAATCGGAACTCTCCGGCCTTGTTGGTGAAATGTGACATCACCCACCAATCCCGCCTCAGGGCTGACAGCAGAGACGCCGATACTTGCACACGCATGCTTACAGCAGCATTAACTCACAATGGACAAAGGCAGAAACACTCACGTTCCCATTGCAGGTGAATGGATAGACAAAAGGAGCATATCTATCTATACAATGGAATATTGTTCAGCCTTAAAAAATGAAGGAAATTCTGACATATGCTTCCTGGATGACCTTGAGGACATGCTGCGTGAAATGAGCCATCTCAGAAGGAAAAATGTTGTATGATTCCACTTTTATGAGGCACCTAAAATAGTCAGAATCATAGAGACAGAAAGAAGAGATGGGCTAGGGGGAGGGGAAAGGGAGTTGGTGTTTAATGGGCACTAAGTTCAATTGGGGAAAATGTAAAATTTTAGAAATAGTTATTGGCGATGCTTCCATAACATCATGAATGGAATTAATGCCACTGAGTTATACACTTAAGAATGGTTAAAATATAGCAAATTTTATGTGATACATATTTACCACAATAAAATAATTTTAAGTTAAAATGGCCAATTTCTAGTTATATATGTTACCACAATCAAAAAGTGTTTTCACAATGTATTGAATAAGCGAAGTAAACACCTAAATAGAAGAGATGGTTTTCAATAATGCTGAGGACACATATTACAGAAAATGAAGTAGGAGGCCGACTCAGAAAGTGATGGGAGGTAGAACACATTTCCAAAGGAGGTAGCTAGGAAGGCTTCCTGGGGAAGGGGACGTGTGAGCCGACAGGAGGTAGTGATGGGGACGAGGCTGCCTGCATGGCACATTCCAGGGAGGGGAGGTAACAGGGAGCTGCTTGGTGGGTTTGAGGGATGGACAAGGGAGGGGTGTGCGGAGAGGAAGGGAGGTACCGTGCAGTGAAGGCCATTGGCATGTGAGTGGGGACACAACAGAGTCCACGTGGAATGTACTAGATGATGGGAGGAGAGTGGCCTGCAGGGACAGGACAGCCTGGATTTGTCCAGAGGGACAAATGGAATTAAGGGGGAGCTCGGCAGGCCCTGATTGCAGTCCCCAGCTCTCAGTCCAGGAGAGGGCCAGGTGAGTCTTGCATACAGACGAGACAGGGCTGTCCACGGGGCAGTGGGCCACCAGAAAGCTGGAGGTGGGCGGGCAGCCGGGGCCACGGAGGACAAACAGATGCTGGTACAAGGGAGGGATGGGCACCAGCTGAGCTCCAGGGGCCGCTGCTTTCCAAATCAGTTTGTAGATTTTATCCACACATGAGACGTGCTTTTAGTATTATGTGTTAATTTAGAAGAGGAAATACTGAAAAATGTAGGTTCTTCCCCATTTCCTGCAAGCCCCGGTCCCACCCCTAGCCCTGTTAGGAGATGCCGCCTCAGGCTGCACCCGTGCTCATGCACAGTCAGCACAAACGCACTGCACGGACCCGCACTGCAAACAGGGCCCTGAGGGGTGTGGGGCGGGCACATTTGTCCATCACAAGCCGCAGAGTGCCTGGCAGGCAGGCAGGCTCGTGTCACCAGCTGTGTTTAGCTGAGGCCACACAAGTATAAGAAGGGAGTGGTGAGCACCCATGTCTGTGATGTGTATGTCGTGGTGTGGCTTATGGTGTGGACGGTTAATATTCCCCTCCCCACACTTACCCGGGAAGAGGGATAGTGTTGTGTTTCTGAGGGGACACAAAACAGAGGGCAGAGAGGTCAGTGCTTGGTGTTGAGGAGACCAAGTTCCCTGAGCAGGAGGGGCAGGCAGAGGAGGACAGGGGACACAGCGGAGGGTATGTCCAGGCCCTGCCCCTGGACTGACTCCCTGCTTCCTTCTACTTGTGCAAGTTGGCATTGCTGGAATTTCAGGGCTAAGCAGCATGATTCAGACCCTGCTACCTCCAAGACTGTGGGGGATGGAGAGGCTAGGTGACGGGTTGAGTTGCCTACAGGTATAGGGTAGGCATCCAAGCAGAGACATAAAGGGCTGTGACCTTTCCTGCACCCAAGGATTGCGAAGAAATATTCATACCCCTCCATGTACATCTTTGTTTATACCAATTCATAAAGTGTTTTGACTGGGTACCAGCTATATAATAGCTGTGAACAAAACCACTCTCACAAGGCTTAGATTCTAGGGGTGGGAGACACAAAATGAGCAATGCTCAGATAACACAGATAGATGCCTGAGATAGGGAGACATGAGCTGAGAATGAAGTAAAATCGAGTCATGTTGCACTGATGAGGGAGTGTCTTCGGGAGACAGGGAAGACCCGTCTGTATGGACAGCAGTAGGGACAGAGCCCTCTGTGCAAAGGGCCCAAAAAGGCGCATTCTAGGCAGAGAAGCAGCCAGGGCAAAGGTCCTGGGGCAAGAACCACGGGGCCCGTGTGAGGAGCCCAAGGAGGAGGGTGGCTGGAGCAGAGAGGGAGTGGTTGGGGAGTGGGGCTTAATCCATATGATCATCCTCGTGTGCTCCAGGGCAAGTTTCTCCATTTAACTCTAGGTATTGGAGATCTTTCCGTCTCTGTACACGTCCATGCTCTGGGCTTTCTAAAGATTGAAGAAATGTCCGTAGTGTAACACCAGCATTCATTGGGCGTCTCTGTACTGTGGGCTAATTTCCAGTTCCCGTGTTTGCTTTCCTGACAGTGCTGCAGGCGACACCCTGTATAAGCATTACCCCACCACCCACATCTCTGGGATAAAACACAAGAGGGATTGCTAGGTCCAAGGATCTGGAACTCTTTTATTTGTACAGCTACTGTCTGGCGAGACTGTGCATCAGGACCAAGGCCGGCCGCTCGGAAGGGCCCAGAGGCAGGACTTGCCCAGAGCTGAGGGCGGCAGCCAAGGGCCTCGCTCGTCTTGCTGCTCTGCAGACCTCGTGGTGCTCTCCTTAACAGCCTCTGCCTAGGTCCCCAGACTTAGTCACATGGCCAAACCAAGTGGGAGGACACTGGGAATGCAGTCCTTATGCCCTTGCTATGAGAGGGGAGGGAATGGAGATGGCTCCTGGGGGCCAGGCCCCGCTGCCTCCTCCCTATAGAACCCAATCCTGAGGACAGGGAGGGCTAGACCCAAAGCTTACTCTTCCGATAGCTGGGCCACCTGATTTCCAGAGGACAGCCCTCTCCAGTGGTGAGGGCCAGGCAGGGCGCTGAATCCCAGCTCCACCTCGGGTCACACTGAAGCCCTCCGAGTTTCAGTTTCCTCCTCTTTCTCCATTCCTGAGCCAGGAGGGTGATGCAGCATGTATAGGGCTTAGCCCAGGGCCAGGCACAGGGTGGCGAGCGTTCCTGTGGTCCTTGAAGTCCTGGCATGTATATGGAGCCAGGCGGGCACGCTGGACCTGGACAGGCAGAGAGGGAAAGGGACAGAGAGGATGGATGGGCATGTGGGGGAGAGCCACGCCGTAAGCTAGAAATGTAAGTCGAGGGCGATCACAGAGGCCCCATACACCAGCTGGGCCGTGGCGGGCAGCCCAGCCCCTCCCTTTATTGTGTCCATGCCGGGCTGTCCGCTGTGCGGCCGGCTGTCCAGTGGCAATGCAAACTTAACAGACTTCAGTCCTTCCCTGCCCCTCCCCCACCATCCCATCACAAATTGTCACTCAGGTGCCTAAGCCAATCGCCTACCTCCTCTCTGTCCCCACTGACATCCAAATGCCCACACATCCGCCTCCCCAACAGCTGCCATCAGCCTAGTCCCAGCTATGACAGCCTCCAAACTCTTGAAATCACACCTGGATCACGTCACTCCCCTGCTTAAACCCTGTATGTGACTTCCTATCGCTATCCCAATGAGATCCAAGGTCCTTCCACGGCGCACCAGGCCCCAGCCACCTCCCATCCTCATCGCTCCCACACACCACCCCATGCTCTTTCTTGCCTCAGTAAACCCCATGGCAGGTGTCTGCTCACATGCCCCACCTAACTGAGGTCCCCCAGACCACTTATTTGTGGAACATCTCTCTCAGTTGCCTTTTACCAGTTTTATTTTTCTGTATAACAGACACCTGTGTAGAGTGTCGACTCCCAGAAGCCATCCCAGTACCTGCGGCATCACAGACACTTAGAAAGCAACCACGAACGCTGACCAGGCGGAGGCTGTTATGTATTGTCACGCCTGTCCCGTCCGTCAGTCAGGGCCAGCCAGAGCCTGCAGCACTTGGCTGCCCCCCACCCAGCGGGTGCACAGAGGCCTGGCTGCCCTCTTCATATCATCACCAGGCAGGTGCTGGGAGATGCTGATGGACGAGACAGGGTGGTTCCTGCTGTTTTAACATAGAGGTTTCATGATCGTTCAGTGTGGTGAGGCCAACTGAGCAGGAGGTGGTCGCCATTGTTTTTACCCACAGACCCCTAGAAACGGAGGGGGCACACCACACTGGGCCATGCGAGCAAGTACCAGGGTGCTTAGGGGGCAGAGGCAGTAGGGGGCCTCTGGGCAGGAGCCTTTATTGTGTCCAGCCTTTTGGCTTCCCTGGGCCACACGAGAAGAATTCTCTTGGGCCACACGTAAAATACACTAACACTAACAATAGCTGAGGAGCTAAAAAAAAGTTGCAAAAAAAGATCTCATAATGTTTTAAGAATTTGTGTTGGGCCTCATTCAAAGTCGTCCTGGGCCACAGGTTGGACAGGCCTTCTTTACTGTGTTTTTCTTGTCAAGGAATGACTAAGGCAGGGTGAGCAGGCTTAGTATTGGCTGGTCTGAATAATTTCGTGGCTCTGGGGTCCATCTTAGATGCTGGCTAATACAAAGGATGTAAGCACATGATGAGTTTCATGAATTGTGTTTAAAATGACCTGCCAGGCTGCTGGGGTTGTGGGGTGGGATTGGCCTTTGGAGAGGAAATCACAGAAGGCGTACAGTGGCTTAGGTGAAGGTGAGGGTATGTGAGATGGGAGGGAGGTGAATGGATTTCGTGCCTTTCAGGAGGGTCCCGGGACTCAGTGCCTAATTGGACATGGGCATGGGAGAGAAGGCAATAGCAGGTGACTCTATCTCTTAGGTAAGAGCACTCGTGTATCACGCGCTGTTTGCTCAGGTGGCAAGGAGCAGTGGGGTAGTGGGTCCATGGTGACTCAGGTAGGTGTGTTCAGGGTAGGTGTCCATGGGAACCACCAAGTGAAGACTCGGAAGAGGCTGCTATGATGAAGGTCTGGAGGTTAGGAAACTAGATGGGCATGTCAGTATTCTCAGCAGATGGATGGGAACTGAAGCTGAAAGAGAGAGAGAGAATGGCCTGGCATGTGGAGGCACTTGTAACGGGGGTGGAAGGAAGCAGCTGGACAGGCCAGAGGGAAGCCAGAGGCCGGGGGAGGAGAAGGAGCGTGTCTGAGGGCCAAGTGCCCTTTGGAGAGGCCTTAGCGACCTCCACCAGAGTGAGTGCGAGCAGCCGACTGGCGTGACAGCGTGGGCAGAAGCCAGCATCAGAGGAGGGGACAGTGAAGAGAAGTAAGTGGACATGGTGTCTTTGGCCCATTCTCAGGGGTGGCTGTGAATAAGAGGGAGTGATGCCGCACTCACAGAGGCCCATGCAGCCAGGGAAGGGCCATGGCCAGAGTCTCAGCAGGACACAGGAGGTCCATGAAAGTGGAGCATTTTGAAGAACTGTTGTGTGTGGGACTCAGCCTGTCAGTAATGTTAACGTCAAAGTAAAAAGGCCTTTCTAAGTGAGAGGCACTTACGGAGGGCAACAAGAACAGCTATTCAGGCGGCACTGAGTCAGGCCGAAACCCAAATAGTGTCCTAATTAGGAGACAAAGGCAAGGGGTATTTACAGGGCAGGGAAGGGAAACAATTACGCCAATAGAAGGAAGGCATGTTTACTGGTGCAGGTAACATAACACGATGTCAATTCTGAGGAAGTTTTTAAAGTTCAGGCCAGTAGTCATCAGACTGGTAGTCATAACATCTGCTCTCTTGTTATCTTTGCTAACTGTTTTGGGGGGGCACAATGTTGCTTAGGTCCAGTCCAAAGGTTATTTTGCCCTGTTTTCAACATTCCTGAGATTTGAGGTGTAAGATGTGCCACGCAGTTCCTCTGGCATCGCAGCTCTGGCTCCATTTTAAAGAGGCTCCTTTTATTTATTTAGTTTTGTTAATAAGCAATGTTATGACTGGACCAGCCTTCGTGATTCTTCTGACTGCAAGACGCCCTCCGACAATAAGCATCAGGAAACAGGTGCCTACTGACACCTTGAATTTAGCCCAGGGAGACTAGGCTGACCAGATGCACCATTTGAAATGGGACAGAGCACAATGGTACTGTCCCGTTCCAAACAACGGTACGTCTGGTCAGCCTAATTATAGGGCCTGGAAATCACACAGCACACGTGGGGCCGCATAGCGAGGTCACAGTTAGAGAGAGCACTACCCAGATGGGCGTGGGGTTCTACTTTTATTGGGGTCGAGGGTGGGGGCCTAGGGTTTCAAGTGCCTACTCTTTATCTGTGAATTTGCAACATAAGAGCGAGACTTTAAAGGGAGAGAAGAGAAAAAATCAAGTAGTCCAAAAGGTCAGTTACTGAAATCAACCTGATCTCTAAACCAGGAGCCTGGGTGGAGGAGGTGGCCTGGCCCTGGTCGTGTGGCTGTCAGTGTGTTTATTCACAGAACAGTCATCTTTGAAGGGTATGCCTCTTTGAAATGGATGCCTCAGCAATCACATCTTAAGTCAGGTATGTGCATTACAAGAAAGAAAATAACTGTCAGGGTTTATGCTACATGAGCCCATAACAAAGGGGCAGTCTAGGGGTTTGGAAGCACTGAAGGGCCATTTGGTGTTGGTAATTGGTGCTGGGAATTGCAGCAGTTTTCTCACTCCTGAGTCTGAGAGGCCAAAGGCCAGACCAGTTCCTGAACGCAGAAGGCATGGCTCTATGAAGAGGATGACTCTGGGGGGCTGGGGGGGGGGTGGGCAGGTGCCACAGCATCTGACAAGAGGGAGCTTGGCGCATGTACCCTGACCCAGCACTCCTTTTGACACATCTGCGGCTGCGGCCCGGCAGAGACAGTGTAAGGACCCCAGCAGCCCAGTGCCCACAGTGAGCCCAGCACAGGGCACGGGAGGGGGACTGGATTATATGCTATAGTGAGCCAACATATTTGGAAACAGATCAGAGAATTTCATGTCAGAGATCAGTCAGTAACCAGAATCAGGACTTGACTCAAAGGCAAATTCAAATGAGTCTCAAAAACATTAGATTCTCTCTCCCCCATTGTAATTACTTAGATTGTGTTGGATGAGCTTAATTCCCAGTAAAGTGATATTGTTTCTGTATACTCTGGCACCAGGGTTGGGGTGGGGCACATAACGAGTACTCAAGGAGTTCTCAAATTTTATTGTGCATTCAGGTGGCCTGCCAACTCTGACTCAGTAGGTCTGGGGTGGGCTGGACGCTGCATTTCTAACCAATTCCGGGAGGTGCTGCTGCTGCATGAAGAGCCTCTGGATCTTGAGGACCTGCCTGGGCATTCCTAGCCTGGAGAGAGCAGCTCTGAAGTGTCTGGGGGCCCAGAGATAGAGTGGAAATTTTATGGAGTACCCTGCTGCAAAGGTTGAACCCACATCCTCTGCTATGATGGTGACAGGGGGTCAAGAAGGCCAGACAAGTTCCCACCAAGGATGATGCCCAGAGCTGGGGAGAGGACAGGTGGACCGGCGAAGTGGGAGATAGGAGGGCACTGGCAACAGGGAGGTGTTAAATCCCAGAGTGAAAGAGAAGAGTGGCTGAGAAGGGGTCCCCACTGCAGTGGCCTGCCCCTCTTGCAGCTGGAGGCTGCAGCCCCAGGAGTGCACAGAAGGTGGCTCGGAGGAGCAGAGTGGGGAGAGATGGCTTGGTGGGGGGAGGAGCAGATCAGCAGGAGGCCGGAAGGCAGTTTGCTCAGAGAGCTGGCAGCTCTTCTCCATGCTGTGCTGGTGATTCTGGAGGTGTAAAGCCATTCTGATGCCTGCAGCTCACACCAGATCTCCCATTGCCCTGGTGTGTGTGTGTGTGTGTGTGTGTGTGTGTGTGTGTATTTTATCACTTTTTATGAGGATGTGTTGCACCCAGTTCACCTTTCCCTGTTTCTCCTGGAGAATTATTCTAAAAGTAGGCTTATGTTTTTAAAACTTTTTAATTTAAGAAATTTAATTTTGTTAAGGTACTAGAAGAAAACACAGGAACCTTTTTCACGTATTTAACCGTCAGATTCAGAATGCCTTTCTAAGCAAGACACAAAACCCCAAAGCATTTCACTAGGCAAATGTTAAAATGTCCTGTAAGGAAAAGGTATGATAAACAGTCCAAAGGTAACTGACAAATCACCTGAAGAAAGAATATTTCAGCAGCTCTGACAAATGAGCCAGTGTCCTTTAACAGATAAAGCTTCTCATGAATCATTTAAAAACTACAGCATCCCAACAGAAAAAAAAAGGGACCAAGGATACTAACAGAAAGAGGGAAGCAAATGGATAATTAACATCTGAAAAAAAACAACACAATCTCATAATTGAAAAATGCAAATTAAAACTGATATGCCATTTGTCATATTGACAGAGTTCCAAGTGTGTGGCAGACAGTCCCCCTCAGCTTGATGATGGAGAATAACCATTGCAAACGTTTGGAAATACCCTCAGGGTCCACCAGCGGACCGAGCCAAGGAGCCATGGGGCTTGTTCATGAGCAGATATATTACTTTTAACTTTTTACAAACTGTGGTAAAATGTACATAACAAAAGTGATGCATTTTTATTTTTAAGCATTTAAAGCATTTTCATGTGTCCAGTTCAATGGCATTAAGTACATTCACACTGCTGTGTGACCATCAGCACCATCCGTCTCCAGAACTGTCTTCATCTTGCAGGACTGAAACACATTAAACACTAATTCCCCATTCCCCCTCCCGCAGTCCCTGCCACCCACCATTCCACTCTGTCTCTATGAATTTGACTCCTCTGGGGGCCTCATGTAAGTATTTGCCCTTTAGTGACTGACTTCTTTCATTTCATATGATGTCCTCAAGGTTTATCTGTGTTTTAGCACGTAAGCAGATGGCTTTTTAGTGAAAACATGAGGGGCAGCTAAATGTGTGTGTGTGTGTGCATAAAATACTTCTGAGTAGGTATACAAAAATCTCTGTGGTAATGAGGGCTTCGGGTAAGGATTGATCATCGTGGAAACACATCGTACTGATATTTATCATGTCAACAGGTCAAACCTGCATTATTAGAAAAAGTTGCTATGATGTGCATTGCTGTCTCAGTTAAGAAAATATTAAATTTCATTAGGGTTTTGGCTTGTTTTGGTTTTGGTTGTGGTCTATTTAAATTAATCACAGTGGTATCTTGATTTTTATGATATGGTTAGTTAAAATTTACTACCTGGAAATTTAGATAGTCGTGAAGAAAGTTAGAAAATAATAAAGATTCAGCAACCTGCACCCCAGTTCTCCACAGGCCTCACAACCCCGACATGCCTCCTTTCCCTTTACCATTATACGAGGGCTGTCCAGAAAAAATCGAGCCATAAGTGCCTCTAGTTTTCATATTACATGGCTGGATACTTTCCAGACAGCCCTCATATATATTGTTTGGTGCTAAAGGCATTTGGGTTTTCAGCTCTAGGCCCTGACCTTCCTGCCAGTACCACAGGATCCTGTTTTCTTCAGTCTTCCCACGCCCCATGACCCATCTACTCCAGGCCTGGCCCTCGGAGCCGTACCCCGACCTCCCAGATCCTCACTTTTCCTTCATCACCCCAGGTCCCCCTCCCCCATGCTGGTTCGAGAGGACCAGCTCCCTGAGCTGCCCACCAAAACATACCTCCGCACTCTCGGGCAGCCCCTCCCCATCTGCCCTCTGGGCTGGCGGCCCTCCTGGGCTGGCACGGACTGGAATCTCTAAGGTACAAACGATGCCTGAGTTTGGGGTGGGAGGAAGTATGGGCCAAATGCTTCCTTGCCTGTGGGGACCAGTTAAAGAGAGAACTACAACTAAATGGGAGTCTCCGCATTTTCTGTCCAACCCTGAGGGAAGTACTAGACAGTTCAAGCCAATGGGCTGGCAGCATGGGAGGCAGGGGCTTGGGGCCTGTGACCTCCCTCTACAATGTCCTGTGCTGCTTGCTTTTGGGGAACACGTGGAGAGGTGTGACAGGGAAGGCACAAAAGGCCTTCTGTGTGCCAGGCACATGTGAGGAACTTGGGTGGCCATTTTCTTGCACAATTCTCACGATTTTCCAGGGTAGTCAGCGTGATTATCCCAGATACGGAAACTGAGGCTCAGAGAACCTGAGCAACCTGCCCGGCCTGCTCGTCAGGTAAGGGAGGGTGCTAGGGTTGGAGTCCTAGTGGGTCTGAGTCTCTCATCAGCCTCACATTATGTTCACAGCTATCACAAAATAAGTCATTGGCTATGGCCCTCACGTTTGTGTCTCCCCAGAGAACAGCCTGGAACCCACTATTGAAGACAATAGTTCGTCAATCACTGAAGAAAAAAAGAGACATGAGAAAAAAGGCAAAGGTAACTTGGGAGCAGGGCGCTGAAATCCCAGATGGAGGGAGGCAGACTCTGTCCCTCAGGCCCAGATGGCTTCAGATCTAGTCTTCAGTGTAAAGGGCAGAAGGAAATGCTTCTGTTTCATTAGGAAATGGGTTACTGAGACCCGAAATAATAAGAATATAAACAAAGTAGGATTTTTTTCCTCTAGTAATGGAAAATGTGGGAGGCAGTGCAGGGATCCGTGAGCCTCCACCAATACCAGTTCTACAAACAAAATCATCCTGGTGATTAGGTCCCACCCAGGTCTTACTCCTCCACCATCTTTACCTGTAGGGCTTTCAACCACAATGGTGCTGCTTGGTTACAAAATTACTGCTGCAGCTCCAGCCATCACATCTCATTCCAGACAGAGACAAGGACAAAAGAGAAGGTCAAAACTGCCCACCTGCCAAGTCAGCCTTCCCTGGGAAAGGATCCTTTTCAGAAGCCCCACCCAATAATGTCTGACTACATTCTATTTGCCACAGGCCATCAGTATCTGCAAGGGAGTCTGAGAAGTGTAGCTTTCTAACAAGGCACATGGCTGCCACCTGTTAGGAGGAAGAAGGGCAGGCAGCTATCTGTGGGTCCCACAGCCTCTGAGTCCCTACTCTGTTGTTGCATCCCCTGGCTTCCAAACTCTTTCCTGGTTCCTGCACTGCCCCACCCCCACCCCCGGGACTCCTGGGCTTACACGCCTGTCTGATCCTTCTGCAGAGGTGTGAGCGTGTACCTTGAGCCCGTTTGTCACAGGCTGAGCTCCCACCCTGCCCCATCTCTTCTATATTTAAATTATAAAAATCTAAACCTGCCCAGAAGTAGAGACCAAAGTCCAGTGAATTCACATGCTTATCACCAGATTGGACAGTCGACAAGATTTTGCCACATTTGCTTCCTCTATTCTTTTTCTCTGTTTCTTTTTGGTCTTTGCCAAAATACTTTAAAGTAAAATCCAGACCTGTCATTTCATTCCTACATACTTCAACATGCATATTTTCAAAAATAGGGACATTTTCTTACAAGCCCACGATGAAGTTAATCAGACCATCATCAGATTTCGCCAATTATGTCAGAAATGTCTTCCTGTAACAGATTCGTTCTAATCGGGGTTCAAAGGAGATCTGAACATCTTCGGTCTCGTGTAATCCAGCACAGCCACTCTCCCAGGTCCTTTCACTGTCTGTGCCTTGAGTTGTTCAGACATGGTGTTAACTATCCCCTGTAATGTGTCTGCTTCCTGGTGCTGTCACTGAAACTGTTTCTCCGTTCCCCATATGTCCTTTCATTGGACACTAGACGCTTGATAGGATCCATGCTCCACTTTGTCCAGGCTCCTTTCTAGGTGGGCTGTGTGCTTCCTACCAGCTTTCCTAAGAAGCCCGTGCATTCAGCTGCCTTGCTGTTGGCCATGCTGCATGGGTGGGTTCGGGCGGTGGCCGCCTGACTCTCCATCGCAGATTCCCATCAGCCGTTCATCCAGTAGTTTCTTCTATACCTGGGGGCTCGTGCTGAACTGACGATTACACTAACGGTGAGGAGTCTGGTTTGGGATTGGTTTTGTTGCTTCACTGAGACATAATTCATGTGCAGTAAAATGTAAAAATCTCAAGTATGCAATTTGATAAATTTTGACAAATGTATACAACTTTGTATGCTTCACCCACTCACCATCTAGAACATTTCCATCTGTCCAGAAGTTCCCTTTCTCCCAAGGATAGCCAGTGTTCTGCTGTCACAGGGTCCTTTTATCCTTTCTCAAACCTCATATAAATGCAATGTGCTCTTTTGGTTCTGGCTTCCTGGCTTCCTGCATTCAGCACCCCCTCTGTGAGATGCAGGGAGCAGGAGTCCCTCCTTCGTCGCTGCGGTGTGCATCCTGTTGTGCACATATGCCAACAATATACCATTCTTTCTAGAGTTCATGAACATTTGGATCGTTACTGGTGTTTGTGTTTTTGTTGGTTTGCTTGTTTTTTACTATTACAAATAATATTTCTGTGAGTATTCTTGCATATGCTATTTTAGAGACACAGGCACCCGTTTCCCCTGGGTGTCTAGGAAGGAATAGAATTGCAGGTCATACGTTTAACTTTAGTAGATACAAATGGACAATTTTCCAGGGCAATGGTACCGAGTCACAGTCCCACCAACAGGTGTGAGTTGCAGTTGCCCACATCCTCTCCGACACGTGGAGTGTCGTTGATCCTTTTCCTATTACCTGGTCATGTTGATATGCATTAGTATCTCACGTTCCCTGGTGGCCAGCTAGGGTAACTACCTGTCCATGGGCCATTGATGAGTCTGTGTTGTGAAGTGTCTGTACCTGTCGACTGCCTACTTTTCTGTGGGGTTGTCTGTCTTCTTCTTTTAATGATTTCTAGTAGCTCTTTATATATTTTGAAGGTAAGTTATTCACTAGTTCTAAGCATTGCAAATGGCTTCCCTGCTTCTGTGGATTGTCTTTTCACTCTCTTGGTGGTGCCTTCTAATGAACAGGCAGTTCAATTTAACAATCATTTCCTTCTGATTAATACTCTCTGTCCTGTTTTGAAATTCTTTGCTGAGCCCCAAGGTCATGAAGATCTCTGTTTATTATATCTTCTATAAGTTTTCCTTTCACAGTAAGATCTATGAACCATTCTAATTTATCTAATTGTAACCATTTTGTTTGTAGATTCTTTGGGTTTTCTGCTATACAATCAGGTGACCTTGAATGACATTTCCCCTTTTTCTAACTTTGCTGCAACATCGAATAGAAATGCGAAGGCAGGCAACCATGCCTTGTTCCTGATCTTCAGGTGAGGGTAATTCAATAGTTCACCTAGAGCTTTCTTGTACGAACCTGTATTCATTTCCTTGCTGCTATAACAAATGACCACACACTCAGTGGCTTAAGACACATAAGTATATTATCTTACAGCTTGGGAGGTCAGAAGTCTGAAATGAGTTTTACAGGGCTAGCTAGCATCAGGGTGTCCCAGGGCTGAGTTCCTTCTGGAGGCCCTGAGGGAGAATCCTTTCCTGGCCTTTTCCAACTTCTAGAGGTACCTGCATTCCTTGGCTTGTGGCCCCTTCCTCCATCTCCAAAGCTAGCGGCATAGGTAGCATTTTCCAATCTCCATGACATCACTCCAGCCTGTTTCTGTCCTCACATCTCCTCCTCCTGCTTCTCACCCTCCTGCTCCCTCTTATATGCAACTTTGTGATTATTTGGAGCACCCCATCTGGGGAATCCCAGATCATCTCCCCATGTCCAGGTCCTTAACTTAATCACATCTGCAAAGTCCTCTTTACCAACATAGTGACAGGCTTGGGGATTAGGGTGCGGACATCACTGGGGGCCATTCCTCAGCCCACCCCACTTCCCTTTATCATCCTGGGGGAGTCCCCTCTAGTCCTAGGTTGCTAAGATTTTTATTCAAAATAAATTTTGAATTTTATCAAATACTTTTACTACATTTGTTGAAATCATCATATAATTTTCTCTCTCACTCTATTATGGGATATATTACAGTGATTGGTTGATAAGTGTTAAACTAACTGCATTTCTGGGAGGATTTGCTTCAAATGATTGCCATTCTTGGTTGTGGGCTCATCTTCACATTAACACACTGATTACCTTCACATTAATTCTAAGCATCCTCTATTCACTTGACTGCAAATGCGGATTGTATCTGGAGCCAGTGTCCACATAGCCACTTATGGCTACATAGCCTTGAGTGAGTGTCTTACCGCTCTGTGCCTCAGTTTCCTCATTCTGGGTAACAATAATTTCCATCTCATAGGTTTTTATGGAAGTTAAGTCATGTAAGGTCCTCATTCTGGCCCAGAGTAATGCTCAGTGCTTGCTAACTATCACAACTAATCTCTGATGGAGACTGGGACACAAGGCCCACATGTACTACCAGCCAGTTAGGGGACATAAAGACTTACTTGCTCCGCCACTCTGACTTAAGCTCAGTCCTCACTATTCTGAATTTGGGGCAGGTTGCTGGCTAGGAACAGGGAGCAAGGGAGAGTAGGTGAGGACTGGGGAGGGACTGGCTGTGGCAATTCTGCCCCTTTCTGCCACTGGGAGCTGCCCCCACCTTCCAGGCCCTCCTCCTGGAGTTGTGTTAGACTGCACTTCCCCACTTGATCCCACCCGTCTGCCTGCCCTTCCCGTGAGCTCCCTGGCAGCTTCTGCACCCCACTTAGTGCTGTCCAGAGCTATGTCATTTCTGGGGGTTGAGGGGGGCCTGACCAGAGGCAAAAGCCATGTGCCCAGTTCACCATCTCCATCCCTGCCTCCTAAGGCTGACAGAGGGGCCCTTGGGGTGTCCCTCCTGGAGTCTGTCAGAATCAGTCAGTGTGTTACAAAAAGGGAAATCATGATTAAGCATGGGACAAGAACCCACTCTCCAAACCAAACCTGCATCAGCCCCTGTAAGCTTCTGTCCCTCCTGTAGCGTAGGAGCCTGTCCCACCTGTCCCTCCTATCCAGCGGTCCCTGATGGCCTCGGGCCAGCGTCACCCATGTGCCATCTCCTCCCAGTTGTGGGCCATCTCTTCCCACAGTGCAGGCCCTACTCCCTCCTCTTTGCCAGGCTAAGACCTGACTGGAGGCCCCTCTGACTTCCTCCTGGCAGCTGGGCCGAGGAGCAAATAATCTTTATTCTTCTCATTCTGAGCATAATTTGATTTTTTAACTCTCTCTTTTGACAAGATTGAATTCTTACAGAAAAGTTAAAAGAATAATACAGTCAGACCTTGGTACTCACCTGCTTTGAAACTCGCCGAGTTCGGTACTTGACGCATCCTGGTGCAAACACTGTGTCCCGGTCCGCAGCTGCTTTGGTACTCAACACGCAAGTTAGGACTCGTCCGTGTTGGTGCCTCGTGACGCGCTGCCCTTTCCAGCCCCAACACGTCACGCGTTAGTCACGACTAGCTCTTGCCCCATGCACGTCTCCTGTGGCTTTGGGTTCTGTGGTCATTCTGCGTATTTTGGGTCTGGGAACGCATTAAATGTATTTACATTATTCCTTATGGGAACTAATTTTTTGGTACTCCCCATTTTGGGTACTCATCGCGTCCCCCAGAACCAATGAACAAGTACCGAGGTACCACTGTACAAAGATGTTGTAGAATGCCTGGGACTTGGGGCTTTTCCGACCCCTCCTCAGGACAGACTGCAGATGAAGGGTCCTAGGCAGGAATGTCTGAAAGATGTGCTGGTGTCCCCTTGGGGACAGTGCCAACTCCCCCCTCTCTCTTGCCGATGTTGACTTGGATCTCTTAAGTGAGGCAGAGCTGCCAGCTTTTCCCTGTAAAGCTCCTTTTTTCTCGGTCACGAATAAGCATCTTGCACAGAGGTATTCTGAGACGATCATAACTTTGAATTCGTTATCAGCGTTCTTTCTGCTGGTGAGGGTGTAAAATGAGACAGACCTCCATGGAGGCAGGTCAGCAGAAGTCTCGGAAGCCTGGAAACTGCTCACAGTCCCAGCCTCTAGTCCCTTCAGAAAATCAGTGTCCAAGACCCAGTCAGTCGTGGTCTGTGGTGTCCTCAGGACGTCCAGGGCAGCACTTCATGGCTGCTACGCCCATCATGGCAAGTGCACCCTGATGACACAGTGTGTCACTGCAGCCCTTAATGTTTGCTGAGGTCCACAAAGGGTCAGTAGTTTCACAGGGAGCTGCCGATGGTAAAGTGGTTTTAATTTTTTAAGAAAAGGAAGATACAAAATTATTAAAATTGTGTTTTGAAAAGTACTAGAAGAAAATATCCTCCCATATGTTATCAGCAGCTGATTCAAAGTAGAGGAATTTTTTTTTATCACAATCTCTTTTAAGAAGTTTTTGTTTTGTTGTGGGTTTTTTTTTCCCAATGAACCCTGTTTCTTTTAAATCAAGGGTAGTGGAAGAAAGCAACCATATGTTTAAGCCCTTAGTTTGGTGCCCTCTGGCTTCTGTCCTCCCTGACATCCTCTGAATTGAGTGGGAATCTCTCCCTATTTGGGAGGTGAGGGCAGCAAAATCAGGGACCTTGGTGGCCTCCACCTCCCAAACTCTTGCTCTGCGTCCCCAGGCCTCAGGTGCCTTGCCCCCAGCCACCCGCACTCCCAGCATCCTCCTGCAAAGTCAGAGCATGTTCACCTGGAGTGCCTGCTCCCTGGTACTCACTGCAGGCAGATGCCTCAGCTCTGGGGTCAGCAGACCCCGTCAGCTGGCAGCAGCACTTACAAACAGCAGGCTCTCACTTCCCTCCCTCCTCCATGGAGTGGGGGTTCCTGAGGCTTTGGAGGACATTGGGCCAGGGACATAACCGATGTCTGAGACACAGGAGGGGTTGTTCACGAGCTCTCTTTCAGATGCCAGGGACAGAAGCCCAACTCCAACTAGGTTAAACCAGACAGGTGAGTTTATGAAGCTGGAAGGTCCAGAGGTGGACTTCAGGCACAGCTGGATCCAAGAGAACATTTGCTACTCACCCATACTTGTACAGAATCTCCCTCTGCTGGGCTGGGAGGGCTGTGGGACCCCAGAGACACGAACCATGGCTTAGAAGAGCTGGCTCATCTCTCCAATGAGTTATCTCCCTCCCCAGTGTCTGTTCCTGACCATTCAGCTAATCCTTTCCACTTATCTGGGGATATGGATCTCTTCCTGCTCAGAGATCAGGAGCGGAATAAATCTCTCTCAGTGAGTATTCAGGACCAACTCCTGTCCCCAGCTCTTTCCTTGCTCACACAGCAGCAGCCAGATTTCTCAAGAACACTTTCCTTAGGTCACTCTCTCACTCTAGAATAATAAATGGCTTACCATTTCCTACAAAAGCAACTTGAAACTCTGCCTGGTTCTCAGGTCTCTGACCTGTCCCCCTGTGTTACCCAGTTTCATCGCCACTGTGCCTGGGCCTAGCCAGGGTGGCCTCAGCTAGCATACCTTCACTTTTGCTGTCCCTTGCATAAGACGCCATCCCCTATTGAGGCTCTCCCTGTCCTTAAGGCAGACCTCAGGGACCCTCTCACTTCTCCCAGAGACCCCCTTTCCTGACTGCTCCAGCTTTGCACAGTCCTCTACTTGGAATTCTTAGAGGTCAGATATGAACACAGACATACACACATGTGCACCTATGTATACCCATGCCTCTCAGCAGTGCCTGGGAGTCTCAGGATCAGCTCTGAACTCCAGCCCCCACCTTGTCTGCACCTCAGCATAGTCTCTTTGCTTCCCCATCCCAAGAGCCCATGTGCCAGCCCACTCCCCCTACCACAGCACAGCTGGAGAAAGTAGGCCTCACTGCAGCCAGGCTCAGGGAGGGCCCACGCGGTGCGCATCTTCCCTGGGACGGGGCTGGTGCAGGCCACATTTCTAGTCATACTCCCATGGCCAGTGGCCAGGGCTTCCTCCCGAGCTGACTCTGTCCACCCCAACTCAGTGTTCAGCAGCTGAGATTCCTTGGAAAATGGGTCCCACTGCAACCCCCACCAGTGACCAATGACATGAATGGAAATGCACATCCTCCAGCCCCACCCCGGACCTCCCACCTAGTCACTCTGGGTGGGGCACCATCCATCAGTATGCTCCTGCTCCTGTCATGTGCACTTGCTCATGCCCTAGGAGGCACTCACAAAAAGCCACGCTGAACAGTTCACACTTTTCAGAGTGGGAAGACAATGCCACACAAATACGGACTTTTTCTGACCCTGACTTAGGACCTTTCTCTTTCGTCACCAGTGCAAGATTGGATTTTCTTCTCCCACCCTGGCCCTGCTTCAGGGCTATCTCTACCTTCCTCCAAAAGCCCCCACAACCTCACACTCCTCCCACCACCTCAAAGAGTCCCCCAACCTCACACTTCCCCCCTACCCAACCTCACATACCTCCCCCCACCCCTGCAGAACCCCACGACCTCACGCTGACCCCAAGCAGCTGCCCAATGTCTTCTAAATGCAAACCTTCTGCCACTGGCATTCTAGCAGGTGACAATGTGCAAACTCCCCCTGGATCCCACCACAGCTAGGTTTTCCCTAAACAGCATTCTTTAGAGATTGAATTGGTTGCTACACCTGTCAGCCCCAGCAGGAAATAAAACTAGACCAGGAAAGGCCAAATGAAGAGTCCACATGATGACCTAAGTGATCAGGTGGGCTGAGCTGATGGAGGGAGAAGGATGAGGAGACTTCCCAGGCCTGAACAGCAGGAGGGGCTAGCACCCTGCAGCCAGAGACCTGCATAGGCCTCTGGGGAGAAGAGACCCCAACCTCCACCCCTCCCCATCCTGGGATCCTCTCACGTTGGGCCAGAGGCTAGGGCAGGGTGGAAAATAGTTGAGGAGGTAAAGACTCCCAAAGACAGCACAGCACCCATCATTGACTAATGGGGTTGCAGATCAAATTTGGTTTTCAAGTTTCTTTTGGAAACTCAAGATCTAGTTTCTCTGAACTTGGAAGTGTTAGATTTAGCAAATCACAATACAAGACACCCAGTTTAAGTGTGGATTTCAGATGAACAATCATCTTCTAGTGTGTCCCTCCACCACTGGTCTGGAATGCACATCAGACGGGGTGGGCAGCCTGCACCCGCACTGTCCAGAGGCCCGTCCTGCCCACTTCCTCTCAACCCATGGCAGTGGCGCACAGGAACCCAGGTGGCTCCTACGGGAACCCAGGTGGTGGCTCCCACACGCGCGAGGCTCCGCAGCCTCCCCCGCGCGGTGCGCGCGCACCCTCAACCCCGCCCCGGGCAAGGACTCGCCACAAGCCGGGCAAACCCGGGATGGGGCAACGCAGAGGGGAGGAGGCCGACCCAGACGGGGCGGGGGCGGGGGGCGGGGGGCGGGGGGTAGGGTGGAGGTTGGCCCTGACGTATCCCGCCTGACCCGCCCCCAGAAGCGGGAGCCGAAGACGACGCTGCGGGTGCATGAGAAGATGACCTACTCGTCCAACATGTCGGCCAAGCACACCATCCTGCGGCGAAAGCTGCAGCTGGAGGACGAGACGGAGGACCGGGAGGCGAGCGCCGAAGCCGAGCAGCTGCGTGCCTTCCAGGACGACGCGGCCTGGAAGCTCTGCATGACCAAAGGTGCCATTCCTTCGTCCCTCACGTCGCCCCCCCCCCCCCCCCCGGAGAGGCAGGGCTGTGGTGCAGTGGGGAAGCGGGTCTTGTGTGTGTCACCATGCCTCTGCTGTCACGAAGGTCGGATACAGATCAAGCACAAGTCTACCAGCCGTTGAAGCCCGGTGTTGCGTTCTGAGTGCTGACCGTGCGCAGTGAATGCAGGCTCTGTAACACGTAGGCCTTTAACTGGAGGTGAAAATCGTCCCTGCGGAACTAGATTGCCTGGTTCAGAGCTCGGCTTCCGCATTTAATGGCTGCACCGACCTGGGCGAGTTACCTAACTCCTTTGCACCACAGTTCCCTCTCCTCCCTGATGGCAGTACCGACCTCATGGTTGTGGAAACCAACATCTTCAGACCCTGCATATAGCGAGAAAGCACCGTGTGTGCGAGAGCTGGTACTTTGTGGCCCAGTAGGAAATCTTACGTACTGAGAATGCATCAATATTCTGTCGACCCAGATGATAAAGTATAATATCGCTAAACTAAAAAGAAGCAGTTGAGATCATGGTCCTGGAACCCGATGAGTGGGACTACAGGTGTACTGGGTGTGAATATAAACGTAAGGAGACCCCCAGTCTCCAGTCTGACACCTGCGGCTTGTTCTTTGGGGTAGAAAACCCTGCACTTGCTGTGATGACTGTCTGCCATGCTCTGCCTTAGGGTGCAGCACAGCATGTGTTTCCTTTCTGCCTCCACCTTCTACTCAGAAGACCTAGCAAAGGCAGGTGGCACCTGGCCAGAGAGAAGCCAGGACCCAGCGAGTTTGGGCGTAAGACTCATCAGTGTCCCAGCTTTGGCTTCCAATGAGGAGCTGGGTCTCCTTGAGGGCAGGGCCTTCCCCGAGGAGGCAGGGGCCAATGGGCTCGCTGCCAGTCCTCTATCTAGACATTAAACAGGACTCTTACACCACACCAGGTTCTTCTGGAAAGGAGAGGAGTAGAGAGACAAGACAGAGAGCCACGTGGTTCTCTAATCCTTTCCATAGTCCCTGGGCTCTCCAAAGTCAGGGAGTGTCTAGATCTTCCTCTCCAGAGAGGCCAAAGAAAGAGGCCCCACGGCCCTTGGCCTCACTGCACTGCCGCTCTGCATGCTCTCTGCAAGGCCATCCACATGGCCACCATAATTTCCTCCCACCTGACTTAAACCATGGCACTGTAGACTTAGCTGCTGCCCAAAGTGGGCCCTGGGGGCTGCCCCAATTTTCTCTCACCATCCCCAATTCAGGTCCTGGTCAATTGTTACTAAGTCCAGCTTGGTGACATTTCCAGGGTAAGGGTGTCCAGAGTCTCATTCCAGGTGAAACCTCTCTCTGCAGCAAGAGAGGTTCTCCCCATCTGGACCAGTCTCCAGACGTGGGGATGTAAAGTATCAGCAGGGCGCACTCTCCCATGGCCCCTGTAATGACCTGGGCCTTGCAGCATAGCACTGCACTGGGGCACCTGACCGGCTCCCCACTTGCTGGCTGCATGCCTCTCCTCAGCCCCGGGGCCTGGGTCCCTCTCCTCCTGTCCGCCCCGCTGCCCAGATGCCTCCCTCCTCTCATTGCAGAAAGGAAAGCAGACTCTGATAACATAAACCAGTATATCAACCAGAAACGGCAATTGTTCCTCATCCAGGTAGGCCCAGCTGCTCCTGTGTGGGGGAGCCGGGTGGGCTGTCCCAGTGAGGAGGGTGAGTCCTGCTCTGGTGGTCCCAGTATGCCCTAGATATGAAGCGCAGAGAGATCCAGCGGCTGGAGGTGCTAGTGACTGAGGAGGAGGCGAAGCTGGAGCGAGCTGAGAAGACCCTGGAGAGGGACGCGGTCCTGTTTGATGAGTTCCTCAGGGAGAATGACCGCAGCTCCGTGCAGGCCCTGAGAATGTGAGCCTGTGGCTGGAAGCGCTGGCTGGCCGTCTGCCAACCCCCCAGTGTTCCCTGGGCCAGTACATACTCACCCGACCCAGCCTAGACCCCTGACCCTATCTTGACCTTGACCCTGACCCAGGTCCCTGGCAGCCCAGCTGAGGGCAGTGTGGACATCCCTCTTTAACTGTCTGTGATTGGCTCCCTGCCCCCACCCACCCTCCAGAGCAGAGAAGGAGTCCAAAGCGAAGACTGCGAAGATCACTGAGATTCGCGATCTGACCACCCAGATCATGAACATCAAAAGGTAATGTTCAGAGGCGAGCAGCTAGCTGGGCCTGGGCCGGCTCGACCACACTTTCCTCCATCACTTCTTCCTTAGCCAAAGGGAACCCCACACAAACCTCATTTGGTAACACTGGACCCTAAATATCTCAGGGCTTCAAAGCCCTGTAGGCTGCTGCTCATCTTATAGATGAGGTGACTGGGGCCAGAAAGCCAGAGATTCAGGGACTTTTCCAAGGCCATACCACCAGGAGACAAGGCTCACATGGCTCTGAGGTCACTGGGCTCCACCCAAGGAGGGCAGACAGAGTCCCTGAGGGCCGTATCTCTGGGAGGCTTATCCCGCAGGCGGGCAGGGCACCCTTTCCCTGGCACAGCAGTGCTGTCGTGTCTGTCCTCTGATCAGGATGTAAAGGGATCCCCTCTGGTGGGTCCTCCCAGTAGGCGGAGCCTGACTTCAACTGTCCCCTCCCCATGTATAGTGAAATCTCCAAATTTGAAGACATACTGCAACAGTACAAGGTCTATAAGAATTTCCTGGACAAGCTGTCACCCAAGGAGTGGTTGGAAGAACAAGAGAAGAAGCACTTGGTTCTCAAAACGGCCAGGGCCACTGAGGCCCTCAAAGGCAACCATCTGTTCTCCACACAAGGGGACAAAGGTAGCAGGAAAGAGAAGATAGTTCCCCAGGTCCCCTTAGACCCTGTGCCCAGCTTGCAGGGGCCTTGGAAGCACCCAGGCTGTGGGCATGATCCCTTCTATACCCTCAGAGCCCCAGTCAGGCAGCAGCCGCCTCTTAGCTACTGGCGGCTCAGCCCGAGCATCCACTTGGTGAAGTAGGGCTGGCTCTCAACTCAAACCCAAGAGGCTTCCCTCCTACGCACCTCCCTCCTCCTGCCACTGAGGGGTCCCGGGAAGCCCAGTGTCCCCAGGCAGTGTCACCGCAGGCCTGGTTCCAGCCAGCACCATTTGGGACCCCTCCCTTGCTTCCTGTAGGACCAGGGATCAGAGGCAAGATGAGCTTCAGAGGTATGTGGCTGCCCCAGGCTGGAAGGGCCCCGCTCCAGGCTGGGGTGCATGGAAACCATTCCTCTGCTTCCTCCAGAGAGTCAGGGCCCAGGGAAGTCCTGGAAAGTGCTGCAGTTGATACGGGCAGGGCAGACCCTGTCTAGAACCTTCGGCCGCCAGCAGGGCAGCCAGCTCCGTGTGAGTAGCGGGCTGGACTCCAAAGGGTAAGTGGGCTTCAGGGGGACTGTGGAGGTGGCTCGGGCTTGGTGAGGGGTGCTTCTCAGTGGCTCCAGTCCAGGGGCTCCAGGATGGGCCCAGACTCCCCAAAGGGGAGAGTGTGAAGAGGGAGTATAGTCCAATTTAAGCGGGAAAATTGAGAGGTTTCCTCAACAAAGGTTTATTTCTGCCTGATACAGTAAACTTAAGCTTGGGGTGTCCCACTTGGGTGCTGGTGGACTAGTCAAATATGGGCAGATGGGGACAGCCAGGTGAGCACACGGAACACGATGGCACATACCCCCATCAGCCCTCTGTGGCCACAGCTCCAGAGCCATTCAAGAGAAGCCAGATTTAAGTGTGGTGGTTACTTTCAAATCTTCTTAAAAAAACACAATGAGGGGGGAGTTCCCTGGTGGTGTAGCGGCTTAAGGCTTCGGAGCTGGCGCTGTCAGTGCTGCGGCCTGGGTTCAATTCCCAGTCAGGGAGCTACCCACATACTGCCCGCCCCCCACCCCCTGCAAATTAAAAAAAAACAAAAAAACAAAAAACACGATGAGGGACAAACAGAAACCCCAGACACATCCATGGGCCAGTGCAAACTGTCTGTCTACGGAGACTTGTAAGGCCAGAGAAGTCCTCCGCTCACCCCACCTGGTTCATAAGGTGGACATACGTTTAGCTCCTGGGTCACCCCATTACTTCTCCCTGATTGAACTGTTCATAAAAATCACAACTCAATAAAAGGTGTAAGCTGAGAAGTCTTAACCCCCCAGGCCTCATGCAAATCCTTGCAGGCGTAGGCCTCCCAGGAAGCCACAGGCAGCCCTGTGATGAGCTTAATTATGTCCTTCCAGCCATTTTTATGCAAATAGGGTGCTGAGTACTGGAATGTGCTTATGATTCAACCTAAATACAAAGGCGATTTTCTTATGCTCATCCTTCCTTTCAGGAGGGAGCTAACCCTGCACCTCTCACTGTTTCCCCACTACCCGTATTGCCATGGTGGGGGTTGGGTGTCCAGAGGCAGCCTTTCTTAGCTAGGGTTCAAGCTTCATCTTGGTGCTGGCCAGAGAGAAATTCACAAGACGTGCATGTGGTGCAGAGCATTGGCCTTTACCGTGCCGGGGCCCCTGCCAAGGCACTGACCTGTCTCATGGAGTCTAGACCACCTAGGGCCAGAGGGATGGGGGCCTGGACAGCCATGTGGGGAGCCAGGGCAGGTGGCTGGCAGGCCAGGGGGTGGGGAGAGAGAGAGAATGAGATTGACTGATTGATTGGCTCATGCAGTTGGGCTGGCAAAGTCCTCAGCAGGCTGTGGAGCCACTGCGACAGTTTGAGTCCAAAGGCAGTGGGCTGGCAGAATTCCCTCTTCTTCCGGAGGCTCACTGACATCATAGGTCATCTGAATATACTCCGTCTACTGATTCAATTATTAATCTCGTCTATAAAACACCTTCACAGAAATGTCTAGAATAAATATCTAGCCCAGTTGGCACACTAAAACCCACTGTCACAGGGGGCTCAGAGCTGGCTCTGCCGACCGTGCAGAATCCAGTGTCTGACAGCTCCATCAGTTACCCTGAGGGCTCCAGCTGAAGGGCAGGCCTCCATCAGTTGCCCCCTAGGCCCTCCAGCTCCCACCTCTGGGATGCCAAGCACCTCCTGGACATCTCTTGGATTCCTTCCTGCAGTGCCCCTGACACCTCCCACACAGCCCCTGTGTTCTCCAGCAGTGACCAGTGACCACAGGACAGTAGTCTCCTGCCCCTGCCACTGCCTCACCCCACCCCAGCCAGCCCCTCCCCATCCTCTCACCACCTCAGCCCCCAGATGACCCGTTCCCCTGCTTCTGTAGTTCAGCCACCCCAAAACTCAGCACATGACAGGTGAGGAAACTGAGGCACAGAGCAGCCAGATAGAGTTGGAACCCTGGGCTCTGGCTCCAGAGGCCACTCTCCAGATCCAGGGCCTTCAGAGGCTGGGAGGTTTGTGCAAAGCAGTGACAGGATCAAATTAGGTCCTTCACTTTTTTTCCCCTTTATTGAGGTATTATTGACATACCACAATAAGAACAAACCTTAAGTAGTATTTGACTTTTTACACACATATATGCCCATGTGATCACACCCAGATGCAGACAGAAAACATTCCCAGTGCCCATGCCCTCCTCGTGCTCCCTCCCAGTCAGACCTGACCCCAGAAAGTAACCGCTGCTTTGATCTTGATCACCCCATGTCACTTTGCCTGTTCTTGAACTTGATGCACTTAAAAGAACACTGCTGCTCTGTGGGTCTGGATCCTTTCATTCTGCACCACCTGGTCTGGTGCAGCTACGTGCTGTTTTTTGCTGCTGTTTTGTACCCCCTGAAGGAATGAGCCCTGCTGCCTTGGTCCACTCTCCTGCTGGTGGCCATTTGGCTTATTTCCAGTTCTTGGCTATTCCGATTACAGCTGCTACAAACATTCTTACACTTTTCTATCTAAGCACTGTTTTGTGCATTAGCACTATTTCTGTTAGAAATAGGAGTGGAATTGCCGGTTCATAGGGTGGGCCTGTGTTGAGCTTTAGTAGCTTCTGCCATACAGCCCTCCACAGTGGCCCCGTTTACACTCCGCCAGCGCACACGTGATTTCCAGCTGCCTACCACCTCACCGAGTTAGGGTGTCGTCAGTACCGTTCGCTCTAGGCATTCTGGTAGGTTTGTTCTAAATTAGAGGGTATTGATAGAAAATTTGACGTTCCGTAAGGCCAATAGTTCAGGAGATGACTGCCATGGAAAAGATGGTTTGCTACTCACAGTTCCCAGAGGAGGGGGTGTGCCATGCCCTGGGTGGCCACCAGGGAAGCACCGGGGTGGTCAGGAGGCAGAGGGAGCAGGGGAGGTGGACAGGAGACTTTATTATGGTTTCTGCAAAAAGGAACAGGTGAGGCAGGGTAAGCAGACTTGGGGCTGGCTGGCTTTAATAATTTCAGGACCCGGGGGCACAGTGACTGTCCCAAGTTGTTTAGTACCTGGCCCTGGGTGCTTCCAGTGTGAGAGCTTGGGATGTGGGCTCTGGGTTGGTTGCTTTGCCTTGGAAAGTGCATTCAAGTATGTTCATCCATCTAGGGTCAAGCCTAACCAGATGGCAGAACATCAGAATATAGAAAATCAAGGACAGGGTTAATATAGGGATGGAGTGGTATATCATGATTTTAATGACATTTTCATGATGAAAACTATGGCCGTTCAGATATCCTCCTTCGTGAAAATTGTTCAACTTTTGTACATTTTTATTGGACTCTTGGCCTTTTTCTTCTGGTTTTTCTATTAGTGCTTTATGTAATAAGTGTAGTACACATATAAATATCTTTGTCCAGTCTCTCTTGCCTATTACTTTCTTAATGTTATCTTCTGAGTCCAGTTTACCAACCCTTACTTTTATGGTTGGTGCCTTTTCTGTCCTACTTAAAATTTTTTTGCCAACCTCAAAGTCATTAAAATAGTCTTATGCTTCTTTCTGGAAGCTTCATGGTTTATCAGCTTGGAGGGTGGTGGTAGTGGGGTTAGGGAGAATGGTGGCCTGGGATCTCAGGAGCCTCTCCCTCACTGACCTTTGTGGGGTCTGTCTTCTGCTCATCCCCTATGTGGTCTGTCCTGTCCTTCTCTACAACGGCCCAGTCACCCCTCCTATGGTTCTGTCTCATTGTTTCCTGACCTCCGGGCTCCTATGGACATACCACTCACCCACCCACTCACCTACCCCGATCCCCACTTTTAGATGTTCTCACTCAACTTCCCATCTCCCAAACTGACGCTTCTCAGGCTGAAGCAGACCTGAGCACTACCAGTTTGCAAGCTCTCATTCATCTTTATGAATCATGGTCATGCCTGGGGAGAGCAGCCACCATTCGTGGGCGGGTACATGCACGGGTTAACTCTGATCTCTGACCAATGGGGTTGTTTTTTCCAGTTCAGTGTTGAATGGAGGCTCCCAAGAGGTTAGATGTGCATGCTTGCTCTGTGTAGGTTGCTCTGGAGCTCCCACTGTAAGGCCCCATACTGGGACAGTCTCTGAGACTAGAAGTCTGGGAACTCACTCTGCTGGGTTTGCATCTGGGCCCCTCCATCTATTAGCCCTGTGACCAGGGCCTCTGAGTACAGTTGTGGCCTCTCCCACAGGGCCCTGCTCTTATCACCTCTCCACTGCAGGTAGATAAGGGCCTGGAGTCTCCCGGGCCTCATGCAGGTTCCTCTGGCTGCTCTCTGGTCAGCAGAACCTGCACACCCAGGCTGGGGGCCCAGGCTGGAGCAGGCGAGGAGAGTGATGAGAGCAGGTCTGGATGTCAGGCAAGATTGAGTACCCATCCATGGGGGCTTCCAGGATCCAACGCTGAGTGCTCGAAGCCCACATAGCCTTTCCCACACTCCTGGGTGCTGGCCCAGGATGATCCCGCCCCTGTGAGGGTCAGTCGAAGGTGTCACAGAATAGGAATGAGGGCCATCAGGGACAAATGCCAAGGCCAAAGTGCCTTTTAGAAAAGGGACGGTAAATGGGGAGGGGCAGCCCTGGCAGTGGGAGCCAAGGCCCTGAGGTGGGGTCAGTACTAGAGAGATAGGCAGGGAGCTGGCAGGGCAGGTGCACAGTAACCTTGGATAGTGGCGAGGTGGGGGTTGGGCAGGCAACAGGGCCCCCACAGCTCCTGGAAAGAGGCTGAGTTTTAGTCTAACCGGAGTGAGATGAGTTATTAAAATAATTGAATTTTGAAACTAACCCCACTAGCTGCTGTGTGACAGCTAGGAGGTGGGGGAAGAGGAGGCTGTTGCCACCACCTGGGCAACTTGTGCAATGGATGAGGGGGCTGAGGGGTATCGGGGTGGAGACATACTGTGGAGATGCCAGGCGTCTGCATCACTGGGGTGGGACACAGCAGCCATCAGACCTCTGTGCCCAGGGTGGGCCACAGTGCTCTGACTCCACATCTCTCCACAGGTCGAGCTTTGCCCTCCCTGTGCAGGAGGACTCAGACAGTGATGGGGAGGTCAGTGGCCCCACTCTGGGCTGGGCTTGTGGTAGCCAGGATTCTCCTCCACTGCTGGCCCCTTGCACACATGCCTGTGGTTACAGGAGCTGAAGCTGTACTTCACAGAGCCCAAACAGCTCCTGGACATCTTCACAGAGCTGGAGGAGCAGAACCTCTCACTGATCCAGAACAAGCAGGAGATGGAGGAGACCTTGGAGGAGCTGAGCTTTACCCTGAAAAACACCCAGCTCCGCATGTAAGTCTCATATGCAGCCACCAGGCTGCTGGTGGTGGGGTAGGGTGGGGCTCTGTCACTATCATCCTAGGATCCCCACAGCCACTGGGAGCTGGGCTGTGCACCCTACCACCACCACCACTACCCTCCATAGCCATGGCCCTTAACTGGCTTCAGTTTTCTGAAAAGCTCCATTTGAAGTCTTACAGATCTGGCTCTGGTGAGAGAGTGTGTCCTAATGGACAGGAAAACTGAGGGTTGTGGGGACCCAGGAGCGGCATGGGAGTAGGTCATATGGGTGGAACCATACCAGGCTGGTGCATAGCCCCTGTCCCCCAGGAGCAATCTGCAGCCAAAGGGGGACATCTCCAAGGACCTTCAACCCTGGGTGCGTTCTTCTGCTGATGCCAGGCCCAGGAGAGCAGTACTGGGCTGGGGCACTGTGTGAGGCCTGTTGGGAGCACAGAATTAACTCCCAAACACAGGCTGAGCACCTTTTCTGGGTCAGGCTTAGGTCTAGGCCCTACAAGGATAAGGGAAAGCCCTGTTTCACAGAGTTCACATTCCATGGGGGCAGTCAGACAACAAATAGGCCCACAGATTTGACTTGTAGATACTGACATATGCTAAGAGGAAAATAAAGAGAATGATATGAGAAGGGGGCTGAAGTGGAGGGTGATAGCAGATGGATGGGGACAGAGGAAGCTTCTAGGGAAAGGTGTCCTTTGAGCCAGGCATTTCATGAGGGATGGGAAGCCACCTGGAGATCTGGGGAAAGAGGGTCCCAGGAAGAGGGAAAGCAAGGGCAAAGGCCCTGAGGAGGGAGACTGCCTAATACTTTAATGTTCCATATGGAAATGATGTTTCTGACTACCCATATCTTTCTGGCTCATGTTCTGCCATGGAGAGTCTCCTGCTGGGAGTCTCCAGAGTGATGTGAAACTACCAGCTCTCAGGCAAAACTGTGTTTCCTAGAAAGCTGGGAGGTAGCAGAAACACAAAGAGAGATGAGCTGGGGAGAGGCAGGTAGCCTCCTAGATTCCGAGACCCCATTGAGAGGACATATGCATGCACACATATACATTATAGTGGAATGCTGGAGGTGCTGTCCAGTAGTTGGTCTTCAGGCAGCCAAATCACTTCAACAACAGCTGAGCCATCCTGAGAGCACTAACACTTTACTTCTAGGGGATTCACAGCCCACATGCATTTAACTCAACCACTCTTTCTCAGGAAAAAAAAAAAAAACTGTAAAAAAATAGACAATAAATAAATAATCTGAATAGGCCTATCTGTTGAGGAAATTGAATCAATAAATATTAATGATAACCTTCCAAAATAGCCTCAGACCCAGATGGGTTCACAGGTGAATTCTACCAAACACTTAAGGAAGAAATTATACCAATTCTGCATAATCTCTTCCAGACAATAGAATACTTCCTAACTCAGTTTATATGACCAGCATTACCCAAATGCCAAAACCAGACAAAAACAGTACAAGAAAACTACAGATCAGTATCTCTCAACAAAATATTAGCAAATTGAATTCAATATATAAAAAGGATTATATATCATGACCAAAGTGAGATTTTCCCCAAGTGTGCAAGGCTGGTTCAGTATTTGAAAATCAATCAATAGGATAAAGAAGAAAAATCACATGATCATGTCCATAGATGCAGAAAAAGCATTTGATAAAATTGAACAACCACTGATAATAAAAAGTCTCAATAAATTGGGAATAAAGGGGAACTTCCTGAACTTGATAAAAGACATCTACAAAAACCCTACAATTAACATCATACTTAAAGCTTTCCTGCTAAGATGAGGAACAAGGCAAAGCTGTCCTCTCCATGCCTTTTCAACATTATACTGGGAGCCCTAGGTAATGCAGTAAGACAAGAAAAATGAAATAAAAGGTGTATAGATTGGGAAGGAAGAAATAAAGCTGTTGTTTGATTTTCTACATAGACAATCATCTGAAAGAATCAACCAAAAACAAAACAAAAACCTGAAACTAATAAGTCACTGTAGCAAGATTACAGGATACAAAGTTAATATATAAAAGTCAATCAATTTTCTATATACCAGCAATGAACAAATGGAATTTGAAGTTGAAAACAAAATACAATTTGCATTAGCACCACAGAAAATAAAATGCTTAAGTATAAATCTAACAAAAAATGTATAAGATCTATATGAGGAAAACTACCAAATTTGGATAAAAGAAATAAAAGAACTAAATAAATGAAGAGATAGGGAGACTCAATATTGTCAGGCTATCAGTTCTTCCTAAATTGATCTATAGATTCAATGCAATCCCAATAAAAATCCCAGCAAGTTATTTTGTACATATCAATAAACTGATTTTAAAGTTTATATGGAGGGCCAAGAGAACAGCCAACACAATATTGAAGGAGAGAAGAACAAAGGTGAAGTACTTCCACTACCCTGACTTTTATTATTAAACTACAGTAATCAAGACTGATATTGGCAAAAGAATAGACAAATGGATCAATGGAACAGAATACAGAGCCCAGAAATAGACCCATGCAAATACAGTTAACTGATCTTTGACAAAGGAGCAAAGGCAATACGAGGGCTATCTGGAAGGTGTTCAGCCATGCAATAAAAAAACAGAGGCATTGATGGCTGGATATTTCCCCGAACAGCCCTTGTACATATCTGATAAAGGACTGTAATCCAAAATATACAATGAACTCTTACATTAAATTAAACAATAAAAAAATGAATGACCCAATTTAAAAATGAGCCAAAGGCATTAACAGACACCTCACCAAAGAAGATACTATAGATGGAAAATGAGCATATGAAAAGACGTCATCAAGGAATTGTATCTTAAAACAACGAGATAGGGAGTTCCCTGATGGTGTAGTGGCTTAAGGCTTCGGTGTTGGCACTGTCAGCGCTGCGGCCTGGGTTCGATTCCCAGTCAGGGAGCTACCCACATACCAAAAAGAAAAAAAACAAAAACAAAAACAAAAAACGAGATAGATACTACTCCACATCTATTACAATGGCCCACATCCAAGACTGACACCGGCAAATGTGGGCAAGGATGTGGAACAACAGCAACTCTAATTTATTGCTGGTGGGAATGCAAACTGGCACAGCCACACTGCAAGAGAGTTTAGTGGTTTCTTACAAAATTAAACATTTCTCTTAGCGTATGATCCAGCAATCATGTTCCCTGGTATTTATCCAAAGGAACAGAAAATTTATTTCCACTCAAAAACCTGCACATGGATGTTCATGACAGCTTTATCTGTACTTGCCAAAATTTGGAAGCAACCAAGATGTCCTTCAGTGGGTGATTGGATAAACTCTGGTACATCCAGATAATGGAGTATTTCAGCACTAAAAGGAATGAGCTCTCAAGCCATGAAAGGACATGGGGGAACCTTAAATGCATATTACTAAGTGAAAGACGCCATATAGTAAGGCTACTTACTATATGATTCCAACAGTTGGACATACTGGAAAAGGCAGAAAACTATAGAGACAATAAAAGTATCAGTGGTTGCCAGGATACTGTGGGGAGATGGGGTCAATGGGCAGAGCACAGAAGGTTTTCTAGGGCAGCGAAACTACTCTGCGTGACACTATACCGGTGAGTATGTGTCAACGCACAACACCTAGAGTGAACCTCATGTTAACTATGGACTTTGGGGATAACAATGTCAGCGTAGGTTCATCTTTAATAACAAATGCACCAACATGGTGCAGGATGCTGATAGCGGAGGATGGAAGGGAGGGGCACAGAGGATATTTAGGAAATCTCTGTACCTTCTGCTCAATTTTGCTGTGAACCAAAAACTGCTTTAAAAAATAAAGCTTCTATTTAAATACTATATACCGCAGTAAGTGATCTGCCTGTTCCAGCAATGGAAGAAAGAGTGGCTCTGTTAGGGACAGTGTAACAAAAACAAAACAAAACAAAACAAAACATCCCAGGCATTTTCACAGCCAAGTTATTTATAATAGCCAAGGACTGGAAACAACTCACATGTTCATCAGTAGGTGAGTGGATAAACAAAATGTATATACATACTATACGCATTAGATTTCTATTGCTGCTGTAACAAATTATTAGAAACCATGTGGCTCAAAAGAACACATTTTTTTTTATAGTTCTGGAGGCCAGAACTCTGAAATGGGTCTCACTAAGCTAAAATCAAGGTGCTGGAAGGGCTGCATTCCTTTCTAGAGGCTGTAAAGGAGCATGTCTTGTCTTTTCCAGCTTCTAGAAGCCACCCACATTCCTTGGCTCCCTTCCATTTTCAAACCAGCAAACCAGTCAAGTCTTTCTCATATTGCATTACTGGACTCCTGCCTCCCTCTTTCATTCATAAAGACCCTTGTGATTAGATTGGTTCAACTGGATAATCTCAGATAATCTTTCCATTCTTATGTCTTCTCTTCAGAAATGTCTGTTTAAGTTCTTTGCCCATTTTTCAATCAGGTGTTCTTTTTTTTTGTATTGAGTTTTAAGAGTTCTCTATATACTGGATATTAATATCTTAATGAATATGATTTATAAATATTTGCTCCCATTCTGTGGATTGTCTTTTAAATGTTAATAGTGTCTTTTTATGCACAATTTTGAAAAATGTTCATGACGTCCTATTTGTCTATTTGTGTTGTTGTTGCCTATGCCTTTGGTGTCATATCCAAGAAATCCTTGCCCAAATCAATGGCATGAAGTTTGGCACTGTATTTTCTTCTAAGAGTTTTATTGTTTCTGGTCTTAAATTTAGCTCTTTAATCCATTTTTAGTCAATTTTTGAATACAGTGTTAAGTAAGGGTCTATCTTCATTCTTTTGCAAGTAGATAGCCAGTTTTCCCAGCACCATTTATTGACAAGACTCTTTCCCCATTTAATGGTTTTGGCACCCTTGACAAAATTATTTATGTAAGGGCTTATTTCTGGGCTCTCTATTCTATTCCATTGGTGTACCTGTCTTTATGCCAATACCACACTTCTTCGATTACTTAGTTTTGTATTATGTTTTAAAATCAGGAAGTGTGAGACCTCCAGTTTTGTTCTTTTTTTAAGGATTGTTTTGGCTACTTGGGGATCCTTGAGTTTTCATGTGAATTTTAGAATGGGTTTTTCTTTTTCTACAAATAACTCATTGGATTGTATTGAATCTGTAGATCACTTTGGGTTTTAAGAATATTTTCTTCTAATCCATAAACATGGGATGCATTTCCATTTATTTATGCCTTTCTTTCAACAATATTTTGTAGTTTTCATTGTACAAGTCTTTCGCCTTTTTGGTTAAGTTCATTCCTTAAGTATTTTCTTCCTTTTGATGTTACTGTAAAGGAATGCTTTTTTGTTTTTCTTTTCAGATTGTTCATTATTTCTGTTTAAAAATGCAACTGATTTTGTTGACTGTCCTGCTATTTTGTTGAATTCACTTATTAATTCTAACAGCTCTGTTGTGGAGTCTTTAGGGTTTTCTACATGGATCCTATCATCTGCAGAGACCAGTTTACTTCTTCCTTTCCAATTTGAATACTACTTATTTCTTTTTCTTACCTAATTGCTCTGGCTAGCACTTCCAGTCCTATGTTGAATAGAAGTGGTGACAGTGGGGATCCTTCCATGTTCTTGATCTGAGAGAAAAAACTTTCAGTCTTTCATCATTGAGTATGATGTTTGCTGTAGGTTTCTCATATATGGCTTATATTATGTGGAGGTAGTTTCCTATTTCTATTTTGTTGAGTGTTTTATTGCGAAAGGGTATTGGATTTTGTTCAATCCTATTTCTGCATCAATTGAGATGACCCTGTGATATTTTTCCTTTCTTCTGTTAATGTGGTATATTACCTTGATTAATATTTTGTACTCTGAACCATCCTTCATTCCAGGAATAAGTCCTTCTTGGTCATGCTGTATAATTCTCTTAATATTCTTAATATGCTGAATGCTGTATGCTAATATTTTGTTCAAGTTTTTTGCATGAATGTTCATAAGGAATGTTAGTCTGTAGTTTCTTTTCTTGTAATGTCTTTGACTGGATTTGGCATCATGGTTATTCCAATCTCATAGAATGAGTTAGGAGGTATTGTTTCATTCTGTTCAACTATTTGAAAATGTTTGAGGAAGTATGGTATTAGATTTTTTGGATACTGATTCAATCTCCTTACTGGGTTGTAGGTCTATTCAAATTTTCTATTTCTGTATGATTTACTCTTGGAAGTTCAGGTCTTCTAGGAATTTTAAATTTCATCTAAGTTATCCAATTTGGGGGCATACAATTGTTCATAGTACTCTCTTATAATAGTTTTTATTTCTGTAGAAATCAGTAGTAATGTCCCTACTTTCATTTCTGATTTTAGTATTTTGTTTTTTTTTTCTTAGTCCATCTAAGCTAAAGATTTGTCAATTTTGTGGATCTTTTCAAAGAGCCAGTTGTTCTTCTATTCTCTATTTTGTTTTTCTCTTCTTTGTTTTCTTACTTCTGCTAACTTTTGGTTTAGTTTGTTCTTTTTCTAGAAACTCCTTAAGCTGTAAAGTTGGATTGTTGATTTTCAGATATTTCTTGTTTTTTAAAATGTGTTTACAACTATAAATTTCTTCCTAAGCACTACTTCTGCACTGTCCCATAAACTTTGGTAAGTTCAACTTTTTTTTTTTTTCATTTCTAATTTCCTTCAGCTTTTGTTTATCAGGGAATGTTTTAACTTCTTCCTTACTCTCAAAGGACAGTTTCACCAGATATAGGATTTTTAGTTGAGTGTGTGTGTTTTGTTTTCTGTTTGTTTGTTTTGAGTACTTTGAACATATCAGCTTACTATCCTCTGGCCTCCAAAGTTTCTAAAGAGAAGTCTCCTGATAACCTTTCGAAGATCCTTTGTATGCTAAGGATTTGATTCTCTCTCGCTGCTTTCAAGATTCTTGGGTTTGACTTTGAATTTTTCTGTGATAGTTGATTATAATGTGTCTTAATGTGGGTCTCTGATTTCCTCTTACCTGGAGTTCCTTGAGCTCTTGGATGTTTATATTCATATTTTTTATCTGTTTGGGGAGTTTTCAGCCATTAATTCTTCAAATGTTTTCTCTGCTCTTTTCTCTTCTTCTTCTGGGACACCCAGGATATGTGTATTGGTCCTCTTGATGATGTTCCACAGATTCCTTAGACTCTATTTGCTTTTCTTAAATCTTTTTCTTTCCATTCCTCAGCCTTGATAGTTTTCATTGTCCTATCTTCAAGATCACTAATTCTTTCTTCTCCCTCATTACATCTGCCTTTGAATTCCTCTAGTGAATTTTTCGTTCCAGTTACTGTATTTTTCAGCTCCAGAATTTTGTTTTTAGGTTTTCTATCTCTTTATTGTTATTTTTGTTTTGTTCACACATCATTTTCTTGACTTTCTCCACATCTTCCTTTAGTTCTTTGAGCATCTTTCAAGACAATTTATTAAAGTCTTTGTCCTATGTCTGCCATTAGGTTTTCTTAAAGTTTTTTATTTTTTTCCTGCTGAGTGGTAAATACCTTTTTTGTATTTGTGTGTGCCTTGTGATTTTGTTGTTGTTGAACACTGAACATTCAAATCTAATAATGTCATAACTCTGAAAATCAGATTTCTCTCCCTACCTCAGAGTTTTATTGTTGCTTTTATTTGAAAGTTGTCTCTGTGTTCAGCCCGAGGTATAAATTTAAGGTCTTTTTAGTCTTTTCTGAGACTTTCCCTGGGTATGCAGTCACTTTCTAGTTTTTGTCGTTTTTGAATGTCCTTGGTCTTTGGTATCTGGTTCTCAAAAGGGGAAAAAGCAAAAAATGAAAAGGGTGGGGGAGGGAGAGCACCAGCCCTTTAAATCCCTTGGAAGTCACTTCAACCACAGGGGAAGGGCTTGCAACAATGGGAGGAGGTACAACAATGGCTGCCTGCCATCTGTCTGCACCTCTATGATCAGAAGCACCAATCACTGATCAGAGTATGGATTCCTAAATTTGGAGGACAGGGTCCTTTCTCCCACCCTAGCTCCCATAGGCTCTGTAAGCTGCTCCAGGAAATTTACAGTTGCCTGCCATGTGGCTGGGAGTGGTTGCTAGGAAGCTTCTACAATGCTCAGAGCTGAAAATTGACTAAAATTGACTGCAGTTACTGGCCAACACTTCCTTTGGAAGTTCCAGGTGTTCAGTAGATTCCAGTATTCCAAAATGGTTTTATCAGTTTCTGCCAGTGCAATGGTTGTCTAGATTGGGGAAAGATTCGTGGTGCTTCCTACTCTGTTATCTTCCTCTTATTACAAAATAGTTTGGTTTTGTTCTTTTGCTGTTGTTTCTGCAGAAATATGGTAACTCTGTTTTGCTTGGTCTTTTGAATGACTGTTATTCACATTTCATGATACTAGTTTTCTTTAATAACACTCTACTAAATTTTCTGGTTATATGTTCCTAGATATTTATAAAGGAATTTTCTTTCTTGTTACCTTTTAAAAAATTTCTTACAACTTCTCCCATTCAGCCCAAGAGCTCTAAGAAAATTTCAAATATATAAACATATGAAAGTAAATAGAATAGTATAATGAGTCCCATCACCAGTTTCAACAGTGATCAATTCATAGCCAATCTCCTTTCACTTAGACCCCACCCACTTCCCCATCTCCCTTATTATTTTGAAGCAAATTCCAGGCATTGCACCATTTCATCTGTAAATATTTCAGAAGATGGCTCTCAAAAGATAGGGCTCTTTAACATAACTTCAATACCATCATCACATTAAAAAACAAACAAACCAGTAATCCTTTAATATCCATAATCCAGAAGTGATTGCATTTTTTAGCTGTTAGTTTGAATTAGAATCCAAGTAAGATCACACTCTGCATTTGGTTGTGTCTTTAAATCCCTTTTGATCTATAGGTTCCCTCTTCATCTTGTCCTCCTGCAGTCCAACGGGAAGAAACCAGGTCACATTTCTGGCAGCAAAGTGCTCTTCAGACCCTGTGTGTGCTGCACTATCCCAGGGATCTTGTAAAATGAAGTCTCTGACTGGGCAGGCCCTGGGCAAGGCCTGAACTCTGCATTTCTGACAAGCATGCAGGTGATATGCATGCCAGTCTGGGGACCAACACTGAACAGCTTGTCTCTCATGTCTCACCTCTGCATTTCCTCTAACTTGGAGTTGGGCTCTAGCTGAGAAAAGACTGTGACCCAGTGATTTTTACATTTAAAAAGAACTAGTAGTAGGAAATTATCCCAATCACCTGTAGAAGAAATAAAGTAACAACAAAAATACTACTGTACTATGTCCATCTAACAAAGAAGGGCAGAAGTGAAGCACCACAGTGTCAGGATAGCACGCTGACCAGTTAAAGCACTGAAAGGGAAGGATTAAAAACCAAGTTAAAGCTGAATGCAATCATGTATCCTTTGGGAGCCATACCACTGATCTCAAATGCACCTACTCCTGCAGTGGGCACTCAGGATTGGAGAGAAGTTGGGCCTGAAGACAGGATGTGCTCTGTTGTCATTCCAGGTGACCTGCTTGTGCCCCACCAGTGCCCAGGCAGGTGGAGTGTGTGTGAGCTGCATGTGGCCTCACTATCCACCACCTCTGAGGCTCAGCCCAGGAGAACCAGCTAGACCAGCTCAGTACCCCTTACACTCACAGGTTTCTGGCCTTAGTCCTCAGCCCCACAGCTGGAGGAGTGCAGCCTAGAGAACTGCTGAGGGGCTGTGGCCTGCACCCCTATGTGGTACATGTAACAGACCATGGGACCCCCAGAAGGCAAAAGAGCAGTAGCCCATGGTGCTTTGCTTAAGATTGAGAAAATGTCAGTATGTTCTATCAACAAATGGATAGCCACAAAATCATTGTGGGGGAAGGGAAACCTCTGAGCCACCCAGGCACTGCTGGCAGAGTGGCCAGATGTCCGTATGGTCACTGTGACCAGGAGTGGTATGCAGCTGCCTGCACTGAGTAAATCCATGCTAGCTTAAGAGCCAGGATTCCAGCTTGGAAAACCCCAACATATAATAGTCAGTGTGTGCCACGATGGTGACATATTTTTATTACTTTAAAAATTTATTATTTAAAAGTCAGTTATTGCAATTCTCTTCCTAAATCTATACCCAAGAGAACTGAAAACATGTCCTCACAAAAACCTGTCTGTTAATTGTATAGCAATATTATTCCCAAGAGCCTTCAGTAGATGAGTGAGTCAGCAGTATGGTCTGTCCAAACAATGGACTACTATGTGGTCAGAAAGAATGAAGTTCTGATGCCACAACATGGATCTGCACTGAATGAAAGAGCCCTACACAAGAGGCCACATGTGTGTAATTCCATGTTTATAAAATGTCCAGGAAAGAGACATAAAGGAAGGGGCAAGGAAGAATGGGGAGTGCCTGCTAATGGGTACTGGGTTTCTTTTTGGGTAATGAAAATGTTATAAAATTAGATCATGGTGATGATGTGCACCTTTGTAAATATACTAAAAACTTATTTTTTTAGTGTCAATTGTTAAAGATTTTAAAATTGACCCCCGCATCTCACAGCACCTTTGACCGCTGGACACATATTTAGCTTACAGTCATGGTTCCTTAGCCCTCAGGAGAGCGGCAGGGTGGGGGTGGGGGGGGTGTCAGGCTCAGAGAGGTGAAGTGAGTGTCCAGGGCCGTGCTGAGTGAGCAAGGCCCTGCTGGTTCCCCATCCAGGGACAGGGAGGTCAAGCAACTGAAGCAGTGGATCACCACACTGATGATGTCCATCACCAAGGAAGAGGAGACGGCCGCCGAGCTGCAGCTCAAAGCCCGAGTCTTCCATTTCGGCGAGTACACGGGTGCTCAGGAGGTAGGCCCCCAGACGGCAGCGAGCAAGCAGTGGCAGTGGAGAGTGCTGGTGACTGGGATGGGGGTCGGGAGGCGGGGGTGGGACGTGGTCCATTCTGGGCACCTGCTGGGATGAGACCCCCGTGTCTAGAGCTCTGATAGCAGGGAAGCAAGACCCCAGGCCTGGCCCTGCTCCAGGACTGCCGTGCCTTTGCCATCATCCAGGCGCTGTGGGCCTGACTGAAGGGCACTGGCTGGAGATGGCCCTTGGTATCCATACCTGAGCCACCTTGTGTGTTTCTGCCCCATGGTTGTTCAGCTGCCCAACAAATTGCCTCCATTTCTTCATTCATTCCTTCAATAAATATGTCTGCTGCTTAAATATATACAATGTACCAGAAGGTGACCCTGCTGGGAGGAAGACAGGCACATCCCCAGGCCAGGCTGGGAGGGTGGAAGACTTCTGAGGGCACAGAAGGCCAGGGATGTTCCTAGCAGTGGGACCATGATTTGGCACACACCGTTCCTGAGCACACACCCAGGGCTATGTGGATCCAGATTGCTACTTCATTCAAATTCCTGTCAAGCACTTACTGTGTGCCAGGCACTGGGCTAGGTACATGGGGTACCACAACGAGCAGGCCAGTGTATCCCCACCTCCTGCAGACATCACTGGGCACTGGCTATGCCCCGCACCTAGCCTAAACCTTTGTACCTGCTATTCCTCATTTAATCCTCAGGCCCACTCTGTGCAGCAGGGGGCATTAACTGTTTTCTGAATGTCAGAATGGGCTAAGAAAGGGGAGTTCATCTGCCCAGGGCCACAGAGTAAGTGGGTCACACAATGTGGTCCCGTGGGGAACTGAGATCAGTGCGAGGGTGGAAAGGGGGGGCTCCCCGGAGGAAGGAACTGTGCCTTGGTGGGCACTGAGGCAGCTGCGGAGGGGCCACAGTGCAGGTGTGAGCCTCAATGGGGGCTCAACCCAGAATCTGGCTGACTACAGGAGGCTCTGGCCAGGGAGAGTCCAGGTGTCCATGTTCTGTTTTCCTTATGCTTCCTGGGTACCCACCTGTGGGGCAGGGCCCTGGAAGATCCATTATGCTTCAGCAAGAGCAAGAGGTCGGGAGTTCCCTGACTGTGTAGTGGCTTAAAGCTTCAGCGCTGGCGCTGTCAGCGCTGTGGCCTGGGTTCGATTCAGCCAGGGAGCTACCCACATACCAAAAAGCAAAAAAAAAAAAAAAAAAAAAAAAAAAAAAAAAAAAAAAAAAAAAAAAAAAAAAAAAAAGAGCAAGAGGTCAGGTGGATCAGGGAGCGTGGGCAGCCACAGGCCCATGAGAGCCTGATGGAGGCCTGCCCGTCTCACAGGACAAGGTGCTGGAGAGCCTGAACCACAAGGTGTTGGACGTGTATCGGCACTGCATCGGTGCCCCACAGGACTCTAACTTGGGCACCGTGCAGATGTTGACCATCATCGAGGAGCAGCTGGATGAGCTGCTGGAGCACCTGGAGCGTGTGCCCCAAGTCCGAATTGAGCAGGCCACGAAAGCCAAGGAGAAGGAGCGGCGTCAGAGGTGAGGGCCCAGGTCTGCCCAACAGCCTCACAGGGAGGGCCTGAGGGTGAGGCACCCTCCATACCCCTGCTCCCACTCCTGCTGGCCTGGCTGGCCTGCCCTCCAAGGGCTCCTAAACCAGGGGGATAAAACCCTGGTGCTCCATGATATGAGAGCCAAAGTTGGGGCTCTGGTAGTCTGGAGGGGACACCAAACTGATCCCCAGTGATAGAGGTCCCTCTTGTGTGAGGGGGATGTTGTGGAATCAGGGAAGCCCAGAAGCCAGTGAGGTGTGGACAGCATGGCCTTGTCCCCAAGGACAAGGAAGAGCAGTGGCCATTCTCCTGGCTGGATTAGAGGAAAAAAAGCTAGCACTGCCAGAGCCCAGGGGAGGGAATGTGCAGAGACACGGGGAGCAGCTTGGGGGAGCCCAGGGTTTAGAGGCAGGGGCAGAAAGATGGAGCTAGTAGTGTCAGAGCACTGGACTCGAGTGGTGTGGGCCCATCCTCCAAGGGGGGTGCACTGGGGTGCAGATGACTTCCAGGGGCTGAGTCCTCTGCCCTGTGGGCTGCCTGGTCATTTACTCCTGTGCAGAGCCCTGAGACTCAGCCATCTGCAAACAGCCATCTGTCTCTCCCATGAGCACAGGGGCTGGCTCTTCCTCTATCCCTGGTACCTTGCTTAGAGCAGACACTGGGCAGAAGTTTGAGGACTGGAAGTGCAGACAGGAGGGAGACAAGACTACTGACCTTGCTGGGGGCTGGACCTTCAAGGGTAATGAAGGAGAAGCCATGGGCACTGGGATCAGTGACTGGGGAGGGGGTTCAAGGAACCTGGGTCTCCTGAGGGAATGAGTTGATGACCCTTAGATGGTCTCCCACAGGAACCCTAAGCTGGACACATCCCTACCCAAGGAGCAGGGGCAGAACCAAGGCCCTGTCCTTACAAGGAAGGGTGGAGAGGAGTGGGGAGTTTACTCAGAAGAGGGTGGGCCATGGCCTGACTGAGGATTGTGTAGGAAGGAGCTGGGAAGGGGATTCGGCAGGCTCCTCTGGCCACTCCAGTCCTTAATCCATCTCTTGCTGCCACTGCCATCCAGACTTAGGGAAGAGAAAGCCAAGATGCAGAAGCAGTTGCAGGAGGAGCGTCTGCAACGGGCCCAAGCCAGAGCCCAGGCCAAGATAAAAAAGAAGGTGGGTGGGGTGACCCTGGGGAGTCGCTGCCTGGGAAGGGACAGTGGGCTGGGAGGGGTGGGGGCACCTGCCGCCAAGCCTGCCTCGCCCCCTTTGCTGATGCTATCGAGAGGGTTCTGGGCCCATGAGAGCAAGGCTAAGGTAAACTAGGGTCTCCTGGTCCTGGGCCAATTGCTCCTGCTGCCCCTCAGAGCTGCCTTCCCTCCCTCTGGAAGCCCGCCTTCCCCGGAGCTGCCAGCCCTCTGACACCAGCCCTCCGACACGTACTCCTAGTCAGTGACTGGCCTGGCCATGCCCTCCCAGCCCCGCCAGCTACCGGTACTCAGCTAGAGAGCTGGCACAAACAGCTCAGTACCCGCAGCGTCCCACCACACAGCCCATATCCTGGGCCGGGCTCATTACCTGTCACTGAAAGTCCACCTCACTACTGTGTCCCAAGGCCCCCACCCCACTTCTGACCTTTGCAACAGGAGGCGTGGTCCCCAAAGCAGGCCCATGCCTGACTGCAGCCCCCCACCCCCCCGACAAATGAGGCCAATGGGCTTCCTCTGGAACAGTCCAGGACTCTCCACACTGTCCTGTAGGGAATGGAAGATACTGCAGGGACCCCATAATCTACCACAGCCAAGAGATAGGATCCCTCTGTTTAGCTCGTCATTTCCCATCTGTATTTCCAGGTGTTCCCCCTTCCACCACCCTCCACTCACCTAGGGGATGGCACCCCAGGGCACAGGCTTTAGTGCTGGACAGACACACTCTTGAGTCAGCTCAGCAACTGCAGCCCTCAGCCTGTGGCTGACCAGGCATGACCAGAGGCTGAGACAGTCCACAGGGCCCCACAGCTGCAGCTCCCCAGCCTTCTGGCATGCTGGAGGCAGGGGTGTAACCCCTAGGCATCTAGGCCGCACCGCTGGTGCGCTGAGGCCCCAGAAAGAGGCTCACTGAGTCTGCTTCCTCTGCAGAGAGGCAGAAGGATGATGTGCCGCTCCCACCCGCCAGCCTTGAAGACTAAGGAGGAGCCTGAGGACAAGTGGCTAGACAAGGACCAGGAGGAGCACCTCTTCTTCTTCACTTAACCATAGCCCTGGGCTGGCTGACCACATGGGAGAGGGAAGCGGGAAGCAGACACGGCTGCATCAGGGCCCAGATGCAGCCATCACTGTGCCCCTCACGGTCTCATGCTCTGCATTTCCTTGTTCATGAAATAAACCCCATGACTCTTTGGTGTCTAAGGCCTGTTTAAGAAGGCAGACCCTGTTGCCAAATGCCAGCACCCCTCCTGAATCATTTAACCATAAGCACATGTTTGAGGGAAGGAGCCCAGCTTGGCCCCCATCTAAAATGATTGCTTTGAGAGTCAAAAGCCAATTCCCCCTGCAGTTAGGTGTGGGGCTGCCCCAACAAAAAGATAAGAAAAGTGGGCAAGCTGAGCTGATCAAAGGGTTCTTACTAATAACTGAAAGGAAAAGTGATTTCAACACTATACTCACAGTTCCTTAAAGTAAGCCAAGCGAAACCTTCAGTGTGTAACTATACAAAAACTTTTATTCATCTGCACTAGGAATTGGGCCCACTCCCAACTCGTCAGTGCTCTGAAAACTGACAGTTAGTACCAATCACTTTGTGGTGGACATTCACTGGGAGATGTGCAGAAGAAAAGTCCAGTGACACATCCTTCTTCAGGAAGCATGTGGTGTGGCTACCAGGCCACCCAGCTCCCAAGGCCACCCTGGCAGACAGGCCTGGCTCCCTGTAGAGGGATGGAGCTTCTGGAGGACCTGGAGGTTGAAGTGCCAAAGTGGCACAGAACTTTAGTCTGTGATGCAGCACAGAATTCTGTAAGAACCATTTATAAATGGGGCTTGAATTCCTTCAGGTGGAGAAGCACTCTGAGTAGATGGCACCTTAAAACAGGACAAGAAAGAGGAATCACAATGGAATGCTGGGGTCACTCCCAAAAGTCCAAGTCCAAAAACTCAAGAAATGAAGAAACAGAATGGGCAGAGTTTGGATGATTCCAAGTCTGAGAACCAAAACAGCATCTGAATAAGCACACCCTTCAAAAGGCACAAGGCAAACACAGCATTTCTGAATGATCGTGTCCAATCAGCTAACAAATAAATATGTGCAAGGTTATCAATTCGTCTCCTTTTGCAAGACAGACCTTACTGTGTAAAAATATATGGTGAGATACAATATGTACATCTTCAATGTTAGCAACAACATATACATGCCATCATTACTATCTGTATAATTACAGTATTCAGAACATTACTTAATAAACCACTATCAAATTACTAGGAAATGTTAATACTCAAATACAGAATTTAGAAAAATTATTTTGAAAGTTTTAACTCAACCATCCCCAACTATGAGCTCAAAATTTGGTCGACACAGAAGGCTTGCTAATACAGGATCCTGATGTGCCCATTTAACCCCCCAGTATTTTCTTCTCATACCTGCTGCCCTCCTGGTCTGCCAGAACATGGATTAGAATTTGGCTTCCTGTGACAACAGGCCCACTTCTGCCCTACAGTGTGACAAAATCGGCCCGACCATGGACACCAACCCAAGAGGTTGGGAAACAGCCGGTTACACAGCTCTCAGAAAGGGAAAACAAGGTTTCTAGATATCTCTCAGGGCGAATGCTGAAACCAGTTTTACTACAGACAAGTTGTACCTGACTAGGGAACCTGTACCCTATTTCCTGCCCAAGTCTGTCTGTTTAAATGGAGCTAGTACTCCATGGCTCAGATTGGGTGGGACAAAGGATGTGCGCGCACTGGCAAGTACAGAAGACGTGTGTGCTTTGCTAGAAGGCAGTCCTTGCCTCACTGGAGCACTTTGCTTGCACAAGGCCATTTCAAATAGTACAGCCCCAAACTGGTTCCTGATAAAATGTAAGTAAAACATTTTCAGTATATGTACCTAAAAGTCTCTGAAGAACAAGTCTGGCCTTCTGAGCAGAAACCAAACGGGGTCTTACCCACCCCTGCAAGACACGTAACAGAGTCTTGTGGAGCCACAGGCCAGAAGTGTTGCTCTCAGGGCCCCAGACAGAGGGCTGCTTTCACTGCAGGTCCCGCAGGTTGATCGTGCTGCCCGTGCAGTGCGTGTCCTCAGGCCCAGCAGCCCCTTCAGCTGCAGGAAGCACCTCCTGCAAAGCCAAGCAGAGGAGTGAGGGGGGCAGTGCAAAGGGCTGAGGTGGTGTGGGACCACCTTGCAGAAGGCAGCCTTGCTGCCACTCACCAACTGGCACATAACCTGAGGGGCCAGCCAGTAGGGTGCTTCTACCTTGTCTCAAAAAAACTTGTTTTCCCCTTATTTTAAATATATGGTCCTTAAAGAAAGACATCTAAATAAAAATAAGGAAAAATAAACTCAATACTGTGTTGTAGGTTTTCTCAAAAATGAGACTGCCTTTGTAACCCTCCCACTTCCCCACTTGGTACGTGGGAAGCATCTTTCCCAGTTACTAGGTATCCACTGCATCCTCTCTGGCTGACCAGGCAGAGCTCCAGCCACACGGCTGCACTACTACCCATGCGATCCACCTCCTCCTGCTACAGAAACGTTCCCACGTCATTAGAGTCGAGGCCATGATGACCAGCTTGTGGCTATTTCTTTAGGAGTGATCTTGTGAGCGGGAAAGCCAGACAGAATGCAGACACTAGTGAGGCGTTCTGGATACATGATACCAAACTGACCCCTGACTTATCCCCACTCCAGCAGTGTGGGAGCCCTGACCCCACCCCTGCCTCATACCAGCACTTTATTTAATATTCATTTTTGAGGAATATGATTTTATTCTTTAATATTAAGGAAAATGTTTAAGAGTCCAATTTGAATACAAGAAAACTAAATTTACTATTTGTATGGATTTTTAAAAATATATGTGTAATTGTTAGAAATTTGATAACCTATTTTCATTATTTTATATCTAAATCTGAATAATCCACAGACCCCTATACTCATAAGCAAACTATTTAATTTGTCTGGGTATATTTTCTCGTGGGTTAAAAACTGGCCAGCTTACTTCCCATAGGAGAAAGTGACTAGAATTTCTATATATAAAATATTCTGAGAGTGTATGAGGACTGTCTGGAAAGTATCCAGCCATGTAATATGAAAAACAGAGGCATTTATGGCTGGATGTTTTTCTGGACAGTCCTCATATTTCACCTTATTTATAAGTAGGAGGTATAACAACGAGCAAATCTGAGCTTTATTCTTGGCCTTTTATTTCTTGGCACCCTACTCATGTTTTCTCAAATGCAGCAAACATCCTGGTAACCAACCCAATGAGTGTCCAGCCCAAGCCTACCTCAGTGACCAGCTTCAGAAGCTCGAAGCTTCATGATAGTCTTAACAAACCCAAAGAGTTATAAAGCATCACACCTGGAGTACATAGACGGGCAAACCAATGGTGAACAGGGAGTGCAAGGTGGAAGGCTGTGGGCTGGGCACCGATGGCAAGACTCCATCCCCTGCAGGGTCATCCTGGGGAGGCAACAGCACACGTTTTGTTAACAGAGCATGGCCACATTCCATACCTCAGCCTGAGGAGACCTGTCACTGTGATAAAGTAGAACCAGTCCTACCCACTATATTCCAGGCAAGGCACCACCTGGATCCAGATGAGGCTTGAGAACCCAGCAGTCACTGCCATCGGGCTACATGCCTCTCCTCCTGGTCCTCATTCTCTTGCCTCGATCCCAGTCCAAGGCCTATTGGGCTAAGCTGGGCCTGAACCACATGCCCTGTGGCTGTTCCTCCCTCCCAGGCCCGTCTCCTGGAATTCTCCTACGGGTTATTTCTAAACTTGGGTGGAGGTCCCCAGCATCCCTCCATGTGAGGTCTCACTGCTCTCCAGCAGCCTTCTCAGACCACACAGGTATGCTCACCCTTGCCCCAGCACCAGCCCTCAGTCAAGCTGGAAGGGACCAGAGAGAGCAAAGCTCTTTCCAAGAGGGGGAGGCTCCCAGGCCCCTACTTATCCAATTCAGAAAAGGGTCACTACATCTGCACACTCAGCCCATGGCTGCCCACAGCTCCCACCACTCAACTCCTGGTGCCACTGCCACCATTAGCACCTCGCATTCCTTCCACAGCCTCAAGACCCTTGTGCATCAAGCACTGAGCACTGTCATTCTCATTTCATATACAATAAAACAGAAGCCCAGAGTGCTTAAGTAATTGCCTGAGACTACACAAGCCAGTAAGAAAAAGTTAAAGGATTAAAACCCTGGGTTTCTCTGCCTCAAAGTGGACAAATTTAACTGTGTCTCTTAGAAAAACAGCATTACTCCTTTTCCCAGTAGTTCCTGATCTGCTGGTAGTGCCTGCTTCCCTGCAGTTTCCATTTCAAAACCTCCAGTCCTGCCTTCTCCACTTCTGACCTGCCAAACTTGACCATGTCTAGAAGTTTGGGCCAGTCCTCCCCTATCTCCACTGCCTGTCTTGGGAGAGTCTTTCACCTCTGCTCCAACACCCTGGCCCCAAACCTAGAAAGAAGGGACATGTTTTTCTGCTATCTTGGTAGACAAGTCCTGCCCCCATGAAATCCTCATACCAGTTTCTCTGGTTTGCTATCAACACTGAGGCGATTCACTGGGCCCCTCTCTCAGGCTTTCCCCGAGCTGCACCCAGGCCATTCCCAGCAGTCTTTCACCCATCCGAAGCTTATAGACTCTTCACAGCCAGGATGGTCCTATCTCCTTCAGGAGCCTTTTCCAGGACTACATACAGAATCCACTGAGATGGGATTAGGCTTCTCCCTCCTTCCAGATCAGCTCAGGATGTCTTTCTATGCCTCCCCAAAAACATGATGCTCTCTGGCCTCAAAGTGCCCAGGACACAGAAGATGCTCAGTGAAGAGGTGGCATGAAATTGGGCCAGGTCAGAGGGAAGTATTCTCGGCTTTTAAACTTCTAAACTCCTAAAACCCAAATTATCTTACTTCTCTATTCTGGCTCCTCAAAAATGAGACTGGACATAAAGATGTACACAGAGCTATGGAGGTATGTCCAGTCAATGTTCATGGAGTTGCTGCCAGGGGTAGACAGCTGCTGGACCCTGGGCATAGTCTAAGTGGTGGCTGGCCCTGCCTTGAAATCAGTTTGGTAGAGAAGAAAACAAAAAAAGGTTTTAAAAAAAGCTAGCACATTTAACATATAAAGGGCACATCATGCTACACACAATCCCCAAAAATGGGCATGACCGATGTTGCGTGAGGAAGCCCCTGCACCCAAGCTGTGAAAACACAAGTAGGGGCTGAGAAGGCACAAGCAGCATGAGGGGCCAAGCACCACAAGGTGTCCATCCATGTGGCCAGAAACAGGAGCGTGGTGCCTGCCTGTGGCCAGGCTCGGGCAGCCCAACAGGACAGCCCCTTAGGCAGGGGAGGACATATGTCTATACCTTACAGGACTCCCAGTCAGGTATCTTGGAAGACAGACCATACGGGAGGAACCAGACACTGAAAGTTCTGACATTGATGTGTCAATCCTAATGAAGATAAAGAGCTTGGACAAATGTATGCAGCAGACAGGAAGAAGGGAGAAGCCAGAACTATGGAGATCATTAAGGATATAATAAAAGAACCTGGGATGATACAGAAGTAGGGTGGAGGAAGGGCCACGGAGAGGAAGGAGCACTTGGAGACATAAGGCCTGAGGCCTTGCCCACAGCTTCTGCCCAATCACCCCGGTGGCCCGTCTCCTCCCAGCTCAATGGCTCTTACCTGCAGTAACGGGACCTGAAGACACTGGACCCCAGCTGTTGGAACTGGTCCCGACAGACCTCCACTGGGCACCACAAGGTTCCCACACAAACAACCGCTCTGGCTTGTGTACGAATGAGTAGGACTGACTTTGCCATCTTTCACTTTTCTCTGAGTAGACCCTGAGGCTCCTAAAATGAACAAACCAACAGTGTCTTACTCAGGCCCCTGCCTTCACAGAGGTCACACTGGGGGAGACAGCCTTCCTGTTACCTGTTACTCTGCACAGCCCTGCAGAATTAAAATTACTCAACAGGAAGAGTCATGAGGTTAAGAGGTGAAAAGGAGCAAGAGGAAGTTTAGTAAACTTATTATACATGTCTTTTGAACAGACAGCCATCAGACCCGTTGTCCATTTCTTGAGTGTGGAGACGCTTCCTTTCCCAACAGCTCCAGGCAGGCAGATCTGAGACGAGTGGACCAGCAGAATCACGAAAGCGGAAGGAAGAAAGGAAGCAGGTCATCGAATCCTCCCCTGAGCACCTCAACACATGCTAAATGGCTGCCAAATCCTTCGGGCTATTTCTGTCCGGCTTCCTTTTCAAAAATCATCACTTCTTCGGTTTCATGAAAATAGGCTTAAAGAAAATTAAGTACAAAGAAGAAAGAAAAAATCCCAACACCCAGAAAGGGTTTTTCTAACATGCACTTGGTTTGTGAGCAGCAGGAAACCTCGAAGGCAGAGACCAATGGCCTAGATTTAAACCCTGGCTCCACCACTGACTCTGCTACCTGACCTGAGCAAGCAACTTAAGCTCTACCTCAGTATTCTCCACCTATAAAATGGGAATGAAGAGTCCCTATCACGAAGTTTTGGGAGTACTAAATAAGTAGATATGTGGTAAGAGTTTAGAACAGTGCCCAGCTCATAGTAAGCACCAAGGAATTTTAGGTGCTATTGTTGATATGACAGACATCTCAGGACATTTACATGAATGGCTCCATTGAGGCAATTTGACCATGAGTGTCATTCAAGTTACTCTTAATAAAAGTATTCAAGTTTGTTGAATTGAACAAAATGAAAAGAAACACATGAAACTGAAGAACTTGCTAAACTTCTAGAAAATCTTTCTTTATGAAAATTTCTAATTGATCTAAAGTTAAAGGAAAAAGCTGAATAATAGCAAAGGCTGGATTCTTTGTTTAGGTTTTTTTGGTACTCTAGTTTGTTTCAAACAGGAATGGTTGATTCTACTACACAGGGTGACCTGTCTTTGTTACAGGAGGTTTCACTTTAAGGTTTTGATGCCACATGAGCCCAAGGGTTACAGCTTCGGAGCTGCAACCACCTGCTGCTTCCCGACCCTGCTCATCTCATGTGTAGCTGGATCTCACTCCAGTTGTTTCCCACATCTCTCACAGCCTCACATGTCCTGAGCACTATCCTGCCCTCGTATTCGCCACTCGGGCTGGCATGAAAGCCTAGGATCACATCTGCCTACTCTCAGCACTTGACAGACATAGCTCTCAGGGGCATTTTCCTCCCCACAGCCTGATGTTTTCTTCCCAGGTACCTAAGGAATCCTTCATGTTTGAAGTGCAATTACTAAGGACCTCAGATGGCAAGTGTCAGTTCCCCAGGTAGCAGATTCAGTGCCCCCTTTCCTGCAGAATGCAGCTCCATTACCTCTTTGAGAACCCCCTTTTCTGTTCTCTGCCTCAGGGAACCCAGTAACTCCCCAGTAGGATGAGCTCTGGGTGAGCTCCATGTCTTTCCTAATTGCTCTACTGGCTTTCAGACAACAGAGCTGGGGATAGGGTAAAGAAGCAAAGTGAGAGGTACTAGGGAAAGAAATTCACTCACTCTTCTATAACAGAAATTCTACAACATCTCCTATTCTTCTGAAATGTGTAGGCTATTCCACTCACCTCTAGAATTCTACCTGAATGTGCTGTTATGCTTTTAAGTCTTTTATCACCCTAGCATATATCCCTGCAATAAAAATAAGTACATAAATTTTTATTTTTAAAATTTATTTAAATATGAGGGCTATCCAGAAAAAACATCCAGGCATAAACACCTCTATTTTTCATATTACATGGCTGGATACTTTCCAGACAGCCCTCATATACTTTCTTGGAGTTAAAATTCTTCATCTGAAAAACTGCAGGTGGCCTCTAGTCTCGCTGCTCAAGAAAAGAAAACACTTTACCTGCTGGAATCACTGGAACAGGATATTATTATATGATTCCAAAAGATAAAACTTGCCATCTGGTAATGTGTCATCTACATTTAAGATGGCTAAAGAGTAATTATGTACTTCCTGAGTTAGATAAGCAAGCCCATCTATCTATCGATGATTAAAGGCAAATGAAAACAAGTGAGTGGTCTCTACATGGAACCTCGTGACGACCACGCAGCCAAGTTCTCACTAGTAAAAGATGCCACGGCACTAAATGCAACATGACCCAGTTAATTAATAAGCCAATCACACATACACACATGCAACTTTCTTTCTCACAGTGGAAACCCCCAAACACTTATAGAGCAAGGTACTCTTCATTCTGATCCAAATTTTGCTTCAATATTCTCAACATTATCCAAAACACTGATTTGTGCTAGGTAACTTTAAAGAGTGGGGAGAGAAGTATAAATCCCACTAGCAAGGAAGTTTCTGGTAAGTAGACCTAAAAAGATAATCTTATGGGCATTAAATAGCAAAGTGAGCTAGAATATGCAGCCACATGACCTTGAGCTCCCACTGACTCATCTGGGAATGGTAGTACAACTGGACATTACCTCGTAGAGTCACTAGGAGGAGGCCAGGGCACAGAACCGGGCTCAGACAAAGTGTTGCACAGACACCGGCACTACCACTGTAATGACCTCCTGAACATGCTCCTGTTTTAACAGCAACAGAAGAGTTCAGTGCCAACCCAAGTACTTGTCATCCTCACCCACGGGCAGAAATGTGCACTGAAGATGGGTCAGGCCTCATGGGCACCTGGTAAGCTCTGTATCCTCCATACCACTGGCTCAGATGCCTCCCTTTCCATCATCTGGTATGCAGGCAGGGGTCCTGATAACTTTGGGGTTATCAGGGGTTATGTGGGTTTTCTCTTCTGGGGTTCCTCATTGAACCACAAGACATTGTTTTTAGTTGGGGGACCTGTCAGGGTCTCATCAAAACCCCAGGAACACTCTAGGTATTGCACCCAGAGAGACTTCATGTAGACAAAGGTGCACTAAGGAGCAAATAGTTGGGTGGGGAGAACAGGAAGACACTACCACCCCAGAGTCCAGAAAGAGGAACAGTTCACAGGAGCCAGAACTACTTCAGGAGCCACCCAGAAAGAACTGGGACCACAGGAAAGATGGCCATGGTGGTAAAACTACCAAAGCATTGTGCAAACAAGGGCCTGGTTTCCCTTCTTCCTCCCTCCACCTAATCTCCTGCCAATGCTCCCATGGCCACCCGTGGCTGGGAGTCTAGGGAGGCATTTCCAAGGACAGGAAAGTCAAATGGCACAGCTGGAAAGGGGACATCTAATGATCTACACAGAAAGCTTGAACAGGAGCTCCAAGAGTGACAGAGAAAAGTGTGGCAGGCTGCAGGGCAGATGGGTCCCTGCAGCTTAGGACATCAGGGCACACATCTGGCAGAGGACAGTAGGACAGGCCTAGGGAAGCAGGATTCTGCCCCAGGGTGCAGTGCCTCATTTTGCCAGCGGAGTTCCTAAGGCTGAGACCTGAAACCACAAATACACAAAGCCCTGATACTGCCCTCCTTGTTTGCACTAACAAAAATGTTAAATGAATGTACGAAAGGAGATGTGATAAGCAAAACCTATAATACATTTAATTAAAGGTATCACTGGGGATTTCATGTGTCCTGGGCTGAGTGTTTCTCAAGAACCTTTCTTTGCATGCGACACTCATACCCATCTAGAAGGGTAGGTTCTGTATTGTTCATCTTATAGAGAAGGTTGCTGCAACCAGAGGCTGAACACTTGCCCAAGGCCACTGCAACCAGAGAAAGAGATGTCAGCCCCCACTCCTGACTCCAGAATTGGTGCTCTGAATTCCCAGACACTGCCATTTGACATTGTCACCACAAGTCATCTCATTAGACCAGCATGGACAGCACAGCTCTCGTATATGTGGCAAAGCCAATCACATTTTTTTGTTAAACAAAGGCCTTCTCCCCACAAGGGTTAGACACCTGCTATAGAGGGTTCTCAGCTGGGCTGCCAGATTCAGAGCTCTACCCTCGGTCACCTGACAGCAACGTGGGAGGCCAGAAGGGAACGTGGGTATCTACCAAGGAGACAGAAAGGGAACCAGGACGTACACTTAGGCAGGAAATAGCACAAGAAACCACAAGAAAGGCATACAGTTAACAAAAACAAACATTAACTGAAGGTTGACAGCAGAGGACAGACCAATCTGACCAGGACCAAGAATCCTTGTCACCTTCTCACGGTCCAGGTGCAGAACACTTCAACTCACAGCCTGTTCACGGAATTAGGATCACAACTCACTCTTAACAGGAAGGTCACTGCCACCCAACCCTTTCACCCCGCATCGAATCTCCAGCTATGTTAGCCCTCAAAACCACAGCTGGAGTCCAGGGATTGGAACAAACTTTGGGCCTGAGGGAGCAATAACCAAAGGGGAAGATGTATTGCCCACAAGTGTCACAAGGCCGACACTGCACTTACCCTCCCATAAGGCCTCTGACCCTGGGCAGGTGAAGGTCTGAACAAGAACTATCATGGACAGCTAGAGCAAATCCCTCCCTCATCTACAGCGAAGACCAGACCAGAGGTTCCGATCAGAGGCAGTACCAATCCACTTTCCCTCCCATCCCAGGCCACATCTGCACCCAAAGAGTGTAAAAAGCCCCTGAGTGATCATGACACATTTCCATCCACACCACCAAGGCAGTGAGTATTTCTCTAGCTGCAGTCAAGATTCCTGATCCATACCCCCCTGGAGGCTTCATGACACTCAAAGTTCACAAACTATTACTTTCAGGACCAACGTTCATGTGAAGGTTATTAAATTCTCTTCTAGAAAAAGTCTCAGCTACTTGCTGTAACTCCCTGGTTAACTGATAGCCATACCAAGAGACAGTCCTACTCAGTGTGACCATTCTGCTCTCATCATGGCAGCAACAGGAAGAAACAGGATCAACCTTATAACTCAGATAGCCAAAGGTTTTTGTTTTAAAAGCAAAACACACATACACACACAAGTGCATGCGTGTGTATACATGTGTGTATATATAAAATAAAAACCAGATCACTGACAATTTCAGGGTTCAATTCAACCCACTTCTATAATACATTACAAAATTCCAGCAATGTAGACTGACCAATGACACCAAACACAGCAGTCCCACCTCGCCCTCTGCCTACGTGCCTATCTTTCAGTGTTGGACAAGTGGCTGCCGCTGTGCCACGCTGACAGGGCTTTACCTGTTCCCTACTACTCTCACCCCCACCTCTGTCCCTTCCAGGAAGGGAAACGGATTCTAGACTGCACATCTCAGATTACAGGTGAGACACCTGGGAAGCCCTAACAAGTGTACCAGGTGCAACTAAAGCAACTTCCACTGATTCTCACTACTTAAATAAGGGGATTAATATTCATTTTTAAATTACACAATTACTGTATTTTCAAATGCAAAAAAATAAAAATTGATTTAAAAGTCTATAAACTTAATAGAAAAAAACACTGTGCATTAATACATGTTCTACCATTTTTGTTTCTATAAAAATACATACACAAACGTTGTCCATCAACACACCCAGCTTTTCTTACCAACATGGACTTAGCAAAAATGTATACAGTGTGCAGCTCTACTGGTGGACATCTGAGTGATATTTAGTAATGCAGAGTTCTGCATAGAGCAGCAGCTGGCTCATCTATAGTACATTTATCTACATTATTTCCTTAAGATAAATTCCAAAAATCTTACTGCAACATTATGCACATCTTTTGGCTCTTGAAAACATTATCAAGTGACCCTGCAGAAATGTCACACTGCATCCCTCCTGTGCAGATGTGTGGGTTCTGGGTTTCAGCACCTCTGAGGGTCAGGCACACTCTGCTGACCATGGAGGGGAGACGTCGCTTGTCAGCCACCTTCTGCACAGCACTCGCTCATGTCCTGCACCTGTTTTCCTATAGGAGTGCTGTTTCTTATTCACTGCTGCTGTTTCTGCTCTTTAGAGACCTTTCCATATTAAGTGACCTTCCAGGCCTATGCCCCTGCTTCTCTATGGACATTTGTGCCCTCCAAGCAGTGAGCAGGCTGGGGAGTCAGCCTCAGTGCAATATCATGGCCCAGTTGCAGAAGGGCCCAGGAGTTTCACCTTAGAAGGTTACTGTTGAGTATTCAATATGAGCTTATATATGTAAAGCACACAGAAGAGAACAAAGTGTTGGCTATTATTACAGTTCTCCGTGCTTTTAAAAAAACCTTAAACCTCTCATCTTCATTCTTCTACTGTAGGGAATTTTTGAATTTTTATTTCCCAAAGGCCATTACTCATTTACCACCTTTACACACACAAAGAGGAGTGTGGTGTCAGCTCTTTTCTCAGTGTGCATCACTTTGGTGTCCAGTTCTGCCTGTAGGGCACCAGCACCACCAGTTTTAATCATTGTAGCTTGTGAGATGTCCTAAAAGGCACAGTGCAAATCGTAGCATTCCTGGAATTTCCAATAGAATTGTATTAGAAGACCATGGGAAGAGTTACAAGGGGTGGTCGAGAAATTCACAGAATGAGTGAATTCTGTGGGAGTATTAGTGCACACAGTTTGACTGTGTGCCTTACTGTGTGTGTGTGTGTGTGTATGTATATATATATATATATATATATATATATATATATATATATGCCAAAGCCTGCTTGCATCTATGTTCCTTCAGATACTGCCGAAGCCCATCAAACGTGAAAAAAGCCCCAAGTATGGGTAAAATTGAATTCTGCACCATCATTAAGTTCCTCACAAAATAACGGAACAAACCTCAAACCATTCTGGAAGAGATATTAACAGTTTATGGGGACTGCTGCCCTGGGAAACCCACTGTTTACAAGTGGCATAGCCTTTTCAAGCAAGGAAGAGTCAACTGAAAATGAACTTAGTCTGGGATGTCTTGTTGAAGCCACTTATTTACACATTGTTTAAAAAGCTGAGAATGTGTAGTGGAAGATGCCAGACTGAATAAAAAGCAGCCTGCAGAAATGATTGGAGTATCACCTACTACCATTTTGAATATTCTCCATCAGCATCCAAGGACGTCAAAAGTCAGTGCAAGATGCGTACCGAGAATGCTCACACCCCTTCAGAAACAATAGCACGTCGAGTGTTCATGAACTCATACTGCTTCAAAAACAGCAGCACGTCGAGTGTTCATGACAGTTTTGGACCACTGCAGAGACAACAATGGTGAAGTTTTCAATTGGATTGTCACTGGAGATGAAATCTGGGTTCATCATTATGAGCCTGAGTCAAAGGAGGAGTCCATGCAGTGACATGAAAACAGCACGCTACCCCCTAAAAAGTTCAAGGTGTTGCAATTGGCTGGAAAAATCATGGCTACTGTTTTTTGGCATACAAGGGTATCCTGGTCATTGATTACAAGGAAAAGGTTGTCACAATAACTGGAGAATCCTATTCCAGCTACTGAAACAGTGAAAAGAATCTGTGAAGAAGAGAAGAAGAGGAAAGTGGACCAAAAAGATACTGTGCATGTACAACAAGGCACCTGTGCACAAGAGCCACACTGCATTGGCTGCTCTTCACGACTGTGGCTTCCAAACTTTACACCACCCTCCCTACAGTCCAGGCCTGACTCTGTTTAATTATTATTTTTTCCCAAATATGAAAAAAAAAGTTTCGAGGGAAGAAATTTACAGACGATGAAGAGGTTAAGGCTGCAATGAGGGCAAAACAAAACATTTTTTGAGGGTATAAACAAACGTATTGAAAAGATCTAAAAAGCATATTAGGGTTAAGGGTGAATACGAGGTCCTACAATTTCACAAACTCATTCTAGAAAAAGTGCTATTGCTAAATATCACTACAGTCACCTGTGAAGTACTCCCCTTGGGAAACTGTACCGATGCTAGCACCTACACAACCTTTCAAAGCGATTTTGGAACTCTTTTTCTGGAATGGCCATCAGAGCTGTGATTGTAACCTTGGCAACGTTATGACACCTTACCAAGTTGTTTGCACAGTGCTGCCAACATTTAAGTGCATGCTAGCAAGTTCGTGAACCTAACTGTCAGATTTTGGGTAGGACAACAGCTTTGATGGCTATTTCAGAAAGAGTTCCAAAATTGCTTTGAAGGGTGAACTAGGCACTGACGTCGGTGCACAGCTTCCCAAGGGGAGTACCTTGAAGGTGACTGTAGTGATGATATTCAGCAATATGGTATGTAACACTTTTTCTAGGATGAGTTTGTGAAATTATCTGTCCAATTTCATATATTGAAAAGGAAAAATAACACTTTTATTTTTATCCTTCTTCTCCTTTATTCCATAAATTTCTTGACCACCCCTCGCATGTCTATGATGACTTTTCTCTTGCACCTTATAGCTGTCAGCAAATCTTGTTGGCTCTACCTTCCAGACAGGCCCAGAGCTGATCCACCTTTCCCCATTACTCAGCCAACATTCTGACTTCAGCTACTCTCATTCCTGTTGGAGGGTTGCAAGAAACTCCTATCCATCTGTTCTTTGCCCCTAACATTTTTACTCCCATTAAAAAAAAGTCACTTTTCTAATTATGCCTCTAAGCTTTTCCCATCTGAGTGAAAGCCACAGTTCTGACAATGGCCTCCCACTGGCTCTCTGCTTCCTAGAAATGCTCCCCTTGGTCTGAGTGGCTCTGGCCACTATGGCCTTTCTGTTGACAGCACGCTCCAACCCTACCAGGAGTCCTTCACCGAGATCTGTCCTTGTGGTTCCCTCCCTTATTTCTTGCATGTGTCACATTCTTTGTGAGGCCTCTGTCTACCCTGTCAAAACTGTAAACCATTGCAGACCTCTTTCCTTGTTTTGTTCAGTTACTAGCTGATCTGTTGTTTTTGGTTTACTGAATGCTCCAACCCCATCCCCTAATAAGAATGCAAAGCATGGTACTTGTGTTGTTTTGGGTATGCAGCACGGATGTGTATAAGGAAGGAGTCACCCTGTCTGGGAGCATTCTGTCTTCTCTTAGTCAAGTTCTATCTCCTCCATTCAATTTCCTCCTGGATATTTTGAATTTTTGTTGCTACTTTGAATGAGGTATTTTCTCCATTGTTTCTTAACTAGCTACTGCTACCACATAGGACATTCCTAACGGTTATACATTTAATCTATAATTAATAATATAAAGATATTTGTAATTAAATATCTTTCTTGAGTTCTCATTATTTTTCAGTTGATTCTTTTAGGTTTTCCAATGAACAATTAATTATGTCTAAGTATTGTTTTTCTCCTCCCTATAGTCCTACCTTATTTCTCTTTCTTGCTTTATTTCAATGGCAAGAACCTCCAGAACAATGTTAAATGGTAGAAACAGTAAGAAAAATAATTCTTGCATGCAGTAGAATGCCTTTGGTAACTCGTTGTAAGTATAATGTTGTCTCTTGATTTGGGCTACAGAATCTTTATTACATTTTTATTTCCACCCTTATTTCCACCAGTAATGTATATCAATTTTTTAAATACAGAATCTGCTGAGAAAATGATAAAAGTTCTTAACCAACCTATTGCTTTTGTTTTTCTTTTTTAATATAAAGTCTAGCTTTATTTTTAAAAAGATTTTACAAGTCTGTCAATGTCAAATATACATAGGTAAATTATTCATCAGTTGAGGCTTCTAGTTTCAATCCCTCTCAGGAAAATATAAGTAAAAAATAAATCTTTTCCCACAAATACCCACTATGTTACTCGGCTTAGTTCTGAAATTCTCTTTAAAAATCGTTTAACATAGCTGCTAGTGGTAGTACTGTTATTGTGCAACTGTATATGGCTATAATTTTACAAGTCTGCTTTACTTCTGCTAACTCCCTAGTTTGGCTCTAAGGTCCAAATCTTAGAAAGGAGAAGTAAAGGTTAACAGGCCTGCCGGAAAAGCCCACTGAATGCATCCTGTAGTGTGCTCTGTGACAACCAAGAGAAGTATAGCCTCCAGCAAGGTCCTGTGGAGAGGCAGCTTGGACATGGTTTAAATACCCAAGACTTCCTAGCACCTCACACTCAGGAACTCATGGTCCACATGTCTATTTGCAGTGGCTGATATTCACATAAAGCTTCTTCAAGCTTTTGAATAGGTGCTAATAAAATATGTTGACCTATTTTGATGCCTGTAGAAAACGTCGCTGGTTTTATAGACTTGGGTTTCTCAAGCTGCATTTCCAGTTGGGTAGATCTATCTTTATGATGGGCCAAAAGCAAAGCAACAGGAGCTCAGAACTCTCCAGTTCATCTAAAAAAACTCACTTATTCTTTCTTTTTAGAATCTGCTGCAGTTCTTTTTGTATAAAAAGTCTTCTTTGCTCATTTTCCTGACATTCTACTTCTAAAGCTTCCCTAAATCCTCCTGCTCCCGAGTCAGCTTTAATTTGTTTTTCTGAATGACATCTTTGTTTCCCTTTTGGTATATCTCCATTTTCTTTTTGGTATTGTCCAAATCCACATTGTTGGTCAAGTTGAAAACAATTTCTTCCACTTCTTCTAGGAAATCATTATATTCTCTTAGACTAGGAAAGTCTTCTTCTCTTTTACTGTGTATCTTTAATACTTTTTTTCCAAATCGTAACCTCCTTGTCAACAGCAGGATCTTCAAAGAGTTGTACCCTAAAATTGCTCTAAGAGGGGTGCCACACTCAGGACAATTTCCAGCTCCTCTCACAAACAGCAAATCCACACAACTTTCACACCTCAAACCAGAGGACAGTCTTCTATCTGTCTATGCTGTGGAAAGGTTGCTGATCTTGCACTGATCACCTTCCCCACCAGCCTGGTCCGGCTGCCCCTTAACCAATCTACTGTGATAAACCAAGTGACAGACTTCCAAATACTAAATCATCGGTAAGCTAATTGGACTAACCCCCATTTGGTCAGAATATTAGATGAAATATACTGCCAGATCCTATGTGTGTTTTAGAGTATTTCCATCCATTTTCATAAATGTCAATCTACAGCTCTCCTTTCAGGGGGTACCCTCATCAGGCTTTGGTATCCAGATCATGGGGAGTTTCCCATTGTCCACAAAAGCTCTAGAACAGTGGCTACTGCACATATTCCATGGACAAGTAGAATCTGTATAACCACTGGGCAAACATGAGACTTTTAATACTAATTTCATCCACAGTTGTTGAACACTTTACTCAAAAGTAATGATTTGTTCTCCTAGAAAATTATGCATTTTGTTGCAAGCACTCCAATTTATTAACATAGTTTATGATATTTTTCAATTCAATCTGTGAAATGCATTTACACCTTTTTTTTTCTTGGTAAAACTGCTCAGACAGAAGTAGAAACTGACAGGTTAGGGGCTTGTTCCACTTAACAATGTTTTGTTTGGCTCACAGAGAATGTTATTTTTAAATCTGAATAGGTTTGTCACATTTAAACAACAAAATCTGGATTTCTGAGTTTTCGTAGGTTTGTTCTTTTTCCATCTTGAAATAATAGCTTATTCCACTTAGCTTCTTTTCTCTTACATGATAGGAAGGTACACACGGTATAAACACATCCAGCCTCAGCCATGTCCCCTACCTTTCTTCCATAATAATAAGTAGCTGAGATTCAGAGTGCTTGTAAGCATTTAACTGGTATTAACTCACTGAACCCCCCGAGAATCCAAGATAGCTGTTTTCATTACCATTTTATGAAGGAGAAAATGAAGCGCAGGGAAGCTTTCTACTTTATATTACCACACTATGGTAAAAACATATACTCTTAGGCTGGAGTATTTTTTGCCTAGATTCTGTAATATTTTTCTTGATGGACTAATTAGTTCAGTTAAATTCTATAATTATTTCATGGTCATGGAGTAAGATCTACTGATCAACTTTATTAATCTACTGTAAACATCTTTCACATCTTCTTCTGCTTGATCTGCAAATGTTGAGTTAAATTAACCACTTGCAATATTGCTAGGTTTTTATTTATCCAATTCTAGATTTCCACCAGTTTTTACTTTCTATTGTTTAATATTATAACCTTTCATATAAATATTCACATAAATGATCACAAGTCTTAAAGTTCTGCTGCTGACTATATGGAAATAGCAACCCAAAACAAAAAAAATCTTCTTTGCCCCAAGTGTTCTTCTTTGAATTATATGCATCTAATAATAGTAGTATTAACCCCTGCTCTGTGACTTTTTGCTCGTTTTGCTTTTGTTTTCATAATTTTAACCTTCCTAAATATTCAGATGCAGTATGTGCCTCTGCTAGACGCGGTCAAAAGTCAGAGTCACACTCATTTACACTTTTACTGTCATGCACACATGTGTGTTTTGCTGTTTACTGTCTCTTCTAGTAAGGACTATATTTTCTTCCCTTTCCCCTGCCCTCAGAAAGCAGAAAAACACACATCCATTTATAGTTCTGAAATTGGTTACATTTTTAAAGCTTATTTTGCTATCAGCTTCGAGTATAAACGTTTCTCCTTACTTTTTACACTGGGAATAATACTGTTGGTTTATTCTGAGGTGGGGGCAACCTCAATACTGAAAATAAAGAAAATGTCAAAATTTTATTTTCTATATTCAACAGTAACCCAAAGGGAAAGGTCTTAGATTTTAGACCCCTATACCTTATTTTTCCATTCAGACTGTTCATTTTTCTAGGAATCAGCATGTGCACTTAACTATACTGAAATATAAAGTCCAGATTGTGTTTAAATGACTAAATTCCACTAATAGTCCTGTTACCCTGCAACTTCACTGTTCTTGGACTTGAGGTTGGACAATTAAGTTCAAGAACTAACCCTAGAAAAAGTGCTCCATCCTTTTTTTTTGTTGTTGTATGTGAGTCGCTCCCTGGCTGGAAATCGAACCCAGGCCACAATGCTGACAGTGCCAGCACCGAAGCCTTAAGCCACTATATCACCAGGGAACTCCCAAGTGCTCCATGCTTCATTGCTGAATATCACTACGGTCACTTTCAAAGTACTCCCCTTGGGAAGTTGTGCACTGATGACAGTGCCTAGTCCACCCTTCAAAGAAATTTTGGAACTCTTTTTCTGGAATGGCCATCAGAGGTGTTGTCATACCCAAAACCTGATAATTAAGTTCACGAACTTGTCACTATGTGCTTATGTTGGCAGCACTGCACAAAGAACTTGGTAAGAATCTACACACAATGACACCCTGATAGCAGTAATCAATGAGCACAGGCAGACCTATTTCTGGTAACACTCTTAGACAAAAGGGACAGGACTCCTTGGAGAAAAGGCAGGTTCCAGGGCAGAGCCAAGGATACCAGAAGAGTCTGGTGGTGCCAAGAAGGAGGTATCCCCCCAAAACACCACAACGGGGGCATGTAGAAAGGGCACCAGAATCCAGCCCAATAGCTCTCAGTGGCCAAAGCTGGAACAATTTGAGCAGCAAAGTAACTACAGATTAATACTGACTATAAAACAATATTGATTATAATAACCTAAAGGATAAAGTATTTATCTTTGCATCTACACTGATATAACTGAATGAATAAAAAAGAGAAGAGAAAGTTCTTCCTTACAAGAGAACTCCAATTAATAAATGTAAACAAAATGAGCAAAACAGATAATCACCTTTAGAAGACCACAGTAATGATACCAGAGGCAAATCCACCCATGAGTGCTGAAATCAGTGAAAGGTGGAAGGAAAAACAAGGTGTCTGCACAGTGTGTGTGGGACTGGATTAACCCTGACGGAGGTGAGGTCTGGCTTTTACTTTTACCCCAGGCTCCTGCAAAGGAATCTCAAGGTCCTTGGAATGTCCTCCCTGGTAGGTATGTTTCTGGTTACCTGGGGGTCCTCCGACACTCCAATCATTTAACAATGTGACTTACGGCAGAGGCCTTGGGGCCCTAATAATATCTGGAACAGCAAGACTTGGGTGAACCCCCATAGGAGGCAATACCCTGTGTGTATTGTCACACTGTGAGATAAGTTAGACTGCCACAACTCCAGGGAGAGGCCAACTGGAAGTTTCACTCTAAGAACTCTCCTGAACCCTGCCTGATACCCCTCTTCCCTTGGCTGACTTTATTCTCTATCTTTTCACTGCAATTGACCATAACTGTGAGTTCCAAGTCCTTCTAGAAAATTATTAAACCCAAGAGTAGTCTCAGAGATCCTCCAACTTGCAGCTTGGTGCCAGAAGTGAGGGTGATCTCACAGACCCCTGAGATGTGCACACAATTTCAAAGTATCCACCTCAAAATAAATATTAATAATTACAAAGAGAAAAAGAGTAATTTCACTATGGAGAAACCTGGCAGACAATACCTTAAACTCAGTGATCAAGGCTAACATTACCTATAATATTTGACTGTGTGTACCTCAGTATGATGCAACCAGAAGGACACCTCACTCTGGCTCCAAAACATCCATAACCTCAGTATAATCAAGAGAAAGCATCAGAGAGACCCAAAAAGAATGATATTCCTGACTATGGGACCAGCATTCTTCAAAAGCATCATGAAAGGCAAGGAAGAGTTTAAGAACAGACACAGACGGGAAGAAGCTAAAGAGTTGTGACAAGCAAATGCAACATGGGATCCCAGATGGAATCCTGAACAGAAAAGACACTTGTGGGAAACTGGTCAAATCCAAATAAAGCCTGCAGTCCATGTAATAGGATGGCAGCCATGATCATGAGTTAACTTCAGTAAATGCACCATGACTGTGAGAAATGGTAAGATGAGAGGAGGCTGGGTGAAGGGTACCACACCTGGAGGACACAAATAGGCAACCATACGTATAGAAGACTGCCAATGAGGGAAGCATTTTTCTCCAACTCTAAAATTCAATTATAGCAATAGAAAATGTTGGGGGCGGGGGGAAGCAGTTAGTCCCAAGGGTTTTAAAAAAGGGACTGTGGGCCTATATTTACATTCCTCCATCTCTCTGCTGGTTACACTACTTCAAGAGGGCTTTTCAAAGATGATACATGGGTGGCAAAATGTAAGCCTTCACACTTAAAAGAAAATTCTTCTACTGCTTGCACATACAAAGGCTGATGTGGCAGGTTTCAGATTTCTAGTTTCCACAGAAGTCTATAAAATGTTTAAATCAATGCGGGTATAAAAACACTTTGACCGCTACTGGAAGATGCTAAGAAACCAGCTCATTATTTTGAAAATTATATAAACAGAAAGATTCAAACATTTATCTCAACTTTCCTGTATGAACTATACTTCAGGGTAAAGAACTGATGAGAAGTTGCTTTTTACAGAAGTATTCTAGCTAGCATTTATAATAAGAAAGGAATGACAGAGTATTATCTTTCTGTAACTCCTTAAGGAAGCAACAGATCTAGTCACTGGTCATCAATGACTGCTAACAACACAGGACAGACCACCAGGCATCAGGCCACTCTGAAAGAGTGCCCCCCCCCCCCCCCCGCCAGACCTACAAAGGACTTTTGCTAACCCTCCACCCTCCCCAAGAATCAAACTTCAATCAGATCAAGCCTATAAATGTAATACTAATTTATAGGAAATATAGAAGACAGAGGAACCTATTAAACTACACCACAGTGATGCAATCAGCAAAATCTACACTGGCCAGATTCAACAAGCATGGGAGAGAGATGAAAGGAAAAACCTACAGATGTAACAGAAACTTAACATGCCAACTAATAGTAAGATGAGCCTTATTTGGATTCTGATTCAAATAGTTATAAAAAAAATTTTATGGGATTTGAGAGAACTAAAATTTGAATACCTGCTAGATATTAAGAAACTACTATTAATTTTTAATGAAGTGGTAACAGTATTAGTATGTGACTTTTTTCAGTGTCCTTTTTTAAAGATATTGCTAAAATATTTATAAAAACATTAATAAAACTATAAAACTACCTCTGTAGATGATACTCTAAAGCAATGCAATGGATGTAACATACATGCCTGAATGTACATAGTATTTTTTTTCTTTCAAATTGAGATTACCTAGCAGATTAAATAAAAGCATTTCGTTTCCTTGATTAACTTTGCCTAGTATGTGCTACGTTCTTTCATACTACGTATTTATACCATTATCACCACCACTACACTTTTATTATCTCTGCAAGTCCTACTTGGCATTTTGTGAACTGTGGAAGTAACGCTTCCTCAGTCACAGTGAACACTAACATGTACAACATTCCTTATAGGACAATAGTTGCTTGAAGAGCAACAGAAAATAAGGAGCTATTATTATTTTTAAAAGGCCATATGATTAAGAAGAGAAAGATACAAAATTATATTACTAATCCTACATATACTCGATATTTTAAAAATAAATTTTAGATAAATACAGAAGACAAAATACGCAAAATAATATTAAAAGAATTTAGTTATCTTTATAAAAAAAAAGTACCATAGTTTCCTTTAAGCACTGTGACCCATTATTCCATTTTCAGGATGCATGGACAGACAGAGACATGTGGCCACAAACTAGCAGGACTCGTTGGGTCCACTTAGTTGCTGACTTTTAAACATAGAAGATTTCAACACAACTCTGAACTGGGTATCCATAATGCCACATGCCACCCAGGTAATGGCTCTGGGGACAGTAACAGCCTCTTTGCCAGGGTTTTCCCAAAGCCAAGGTCAAGGGCCAGTAGCCATTTAACATCAGGTTCCCACCTCCACTTTTCTGACACATGGTCTATTCTGCTCTTTACCTTGTAGCCTATCAGGTAAAAGACACACATTTGCAACCATCTTTCACACCACTTTTTTAGGTAAATAAAACATGTCTATACTGATGCTGGGAATTTTGCTAACTTTTTTCTTAAATTCATATAATACTAACGAATTGATGCAAGGGCATTTTGAACATAAAAGTAACACAAAGAACATAAAAACACCTATTCTGTGTGTTTCTTCTGTCCTTGGTTGAGCCCCCAGGTGATTCTCAGAACCCTTGCTCCCCCAGCACTGCAGCACACAGCCTCACCTGCATTGCTCCCAGTTCCTTTCTGCTTTTTTTTCTTGGCTAGTTGAATGGTTCGGGAATCAGTTCTTGCTGAGCCCCCACTTTCCTGAGATCAAAGAAAAGTGTGTCAGTCACTTGACCCCAACAGCAAAGGGAGGGTAGCAAGGGAACTACTGAAATGTACTAAGTCTGCTCCTGAACAGAGTGGAGTCCAATACTCTTTGAGAATCTCCAGCAAAGGCTCTCAGAAAATCAATACTACATCCAATTACAGTGATAGCTAAATGAAATCAGAGTTGGAACAAATACATAATTTTATTATCCAGAGAAGCAAAGTTTATTCCTCCAAAGTCTAAAACATTAAAATATTTTTTACAGAAACTGTTATAAAATGAATTACATACTTCTCTGCTATCTGAAACAAATAACCAGCCTTCCCTCCTCAGTGATTCAGGATTAATTTACTACAGCACTTCTCAACACTTTTCAGAGCATGCCACATAATACTTGTATGGCAGACCTGGGGAGGTCCTATTTCATACACCCACTGCAGAGGCTGCTCTGGTGGCAGGTGCTCAACTCAAAGACCAAAATAATTGTGTTACTGAATTCAGAAAGTTTACTGAGGGAGCCAAACAATATTTGTGAATGTTTTATTAAAAAAAAAAAAAAAAAAAAAAAAAAGAAAATTTAATACTTAATCACTACAAGAAGAAAAGAACAACCCTCAACAGCTCATGGCATACCTGTAACCCATTCACCACACACCATCTGTGCTCAGAGAATCGAGGCAGCCCAACGTCACACAGCTAGCAAGAAAATGAACAAGCGGTCAGGATCAAAGTCATGGCGGCTCCTCCTGCCTCCACCCATAGTTAGGGCTGTGAGGATGCAACGGCATCAGAGAACTGCTGTTTTCCCGAGGCACCAAAGCCCTGCAATCAGGCACGGCTTTTCCACTAATCTCTAAGCCTTGGTCATCTGCCCTCCTGACCCAGGTGCCTGCATATCTGGCAAATGCTACAGCCACCTAAGCAGATGTTAGCACATGTCACTGTGCCCCCCAACAAATGAGACACCAGAGGAGGTTCGAGATCAAGATTCTCTTAAGACTGAAAGACATAAAAGCTGGCTCCGTTGTAGATGGGGGGGTGGGGGGGGATACCATGTCTGTCACAACTGGTCCTAATTCAAAGTTCTGAACATTAAAAAATAACTGGTAAAATAAGATTTTAGCATTTTGAATATATCACCATCAAACTTAACCTGTGCCACAAAGAAAAACCTATTTGATCATTCCCATCTGAGCCTGAGAAAAAAGTCAGACTCTTTCCCAAGAATCTTTAAATTATTTTTAAATTAAATTATATTAAATGTATACCTGACATAAATATAATTAAAGTATATTAAATGTCAAGCCTCAAAACTGGAGTACTCACAATCCTCCAGAAACAACGATTCACAAACCACTCTCTTTTTTCTCCCTTAATTCAATTTTTTTCAAAAATTATTTTGCCTGGTTTTAAAGTTTCCACTAAACCTTTAAAGAAAGTTGATGTCACCACTCCTCTCCCTCTGGTTATCAGTAAGTCTAAGGACTTGTTATTATGTGAAAAGTACAAAGGCAGAACATTTCAGCATTATGAAATACTTCTGATTTTCTTCAAGAAAACAAACACATTATCATGCAATCACAGAACTTAAAATGACCTTAGAAATCATCTAGCCAAACCCCTTCATTTTAGAAATAGATGAGTATTTAAGGCTCAGACGGGTTAAGTGATTTGCTTAAGGTTGTAAAAACTAGTGAGTTCCAGATTCAATGATCGGAATTCAGACTTCCAGACTTGTAGTCCAGGGCTCCATCCTTTCACAAACAAGTAAAAAAAATGTCTGCATGTAAATGATTAATCCACAACATCCTCAAAATTGAGTGTAAGAGAGGTGAGCTATGCGGTGGTGACTGAATATAGCACTTCATACCAAATAGAAATTGCTGGTCCCTGCACTGAGCCCTGTGTCTTTCTGAGGACTATGCTTTTCTGGAGGGCTGGAGAACACAGGCCGGGACACCCCTTTGCTTCCTTCCTGCTGCCTGATAGCATCAGGGCCAGGAGGTGAGTCTGGTTCCACTTTGATTGGAGCTAGCAGTTCTGGGACACTGGTGTTCCCCTGGGGGATACTTGAAGAGGTCAGCTTGGTGGTGTTCACTGCCAAATTGCTGCTGCAGGTCAAAGTCTGTGGGTCCTGACTCAAGTTCTTCACAGGCAGAGCTACCAGACAGCCTAATGCTCCTGCACTTACAGTCTGCACATCATCCATACTGAAGTTGCTTTGCTGAAGCACTGTGGCTGCTGTCCCAAGAACAGGGCTGTCCAGGCTTGGAGGAATGTCACTGTGGGCCATCAAGACTAGTGGGTCCATTGACCCTAAGGAACTATTATTAGCAGAAAGGTTCCCTCCGAGAGAGGAGCTTACAGAAGTCACATCAACAGTCAGGATTCCAGAGGTCAGTGCCTCGTCTGAGGCCCCCGTCACACCACTACCATCAGCAGGTGCATCAGAGAACAGTGCCGCCAGGTCTATGTTGTTGAGCTCGCTTTGGCCTGGGCTGCTGAGTTCACTGTTGAGTGGAAGAGAACTCGGAGTTCCTAGCTGAGGGAAGAGATCTGAAAAAGAAAGGAATATTCTAGTTATTTTATGCCCTTAGAAGACAAAAAAGTTTTATTTGTGCTCAAGATATTAGTGAGCAACACATTAAGAGCAACATTTACCACCTTCCTGCTCCTGCTGCCTGGCACAGTAAAGGTGGCCACACATTGAACAAAGGCAGTGATGACATGTTAGGTATTTTATATAAGTTGTCTCAAATCCTTGAGCTGACATGGATTTCTCTAGACAAGGGAAATGACCTGAGAGTCTAAATAAAATTTTCTAAAGTCATATTAATTGGTAACAGGACTTGAATCCATTTGTTTCTGGATTCAAACCATGTACTCCTTCTGCTATACAACTACCCCTGAGAAGACTGTAAAACTTTCCATTGCATGCAAATCTTCAGAAGTTAGACACAAGCTGAACTTTGGTTCCAGGGTATCTATGAAATCAGCTTGCATCAACTCATGTCTCATCAAACTCTATGCCCCACTCCACAACTAGTTGCCACTCTAAAGAGGATTTGAGTCATCTGGGGTGATCAGTGGGAAAAAACTGGTCTGTGGGCCCTAGCTCTAGGGAGCTTCAGATTACTCAGAGATCAGGGCCCCCACCCCTAGGCATTCGAGATGGGCTCTCATCACTGTATTCCCAACCTCTAATACTCTCCCCTCCCCAGCCTATGATCCTCTTGGTGCAGAGTCAGTCTGACCATCTGACCATGGTGCCTGGCCCATAAACAGAAGTTAATGATCACAGCAGAAACAATTTTAGTAGATCCCTCTTTATTCAGTCTTAATTAGTGGTCCCAATACTCTTCAAGTATTTGATTATTTTTTATCCAATTAAATAACTTAAATAATCAAAACACCCTTAAGGAAATAATGAACATTAACACAGCTTTTAAAAATTTCAATGAATATCAAAGTTGGGGGGGTTATATACAAGTATATCCAGTCATCCCAAATCCTAGGACTCTTCAAGTACCAAGCAAAAAAGATAATGGGAGCACAAGGGATTTGTGCAAAGGAGACAAAGACCTAATGTTATTCTTTCTCAAGAAATTCCTGCCTGCAGCTTTTGAATGTGCCAGTGCCCTGCCAGAAAGGCTCTCAGTTCTGTGGCTCTATTCCTCCCACACCAGCTGTTAACCTTATCCCAAACTCATACTTCCCAGCTGTGGACACCAGGTCAGAGTGCTTATTATACTTCTCATGCAAACCTATGACAGAAATCTACTCTAGAATCCCCAAAACTAAATTAAAAAACAAAAAACAAAAAACAATTTCAGAACATATCTTCTTTAGTTGTCATATTACTCAAAGTTTAAAAATAGGATCAATATATTATTGCTTCTTCATTAAGTATCTCTTAGTACTAATGAAACAGTTTGAAAGAAAATAGCAGTAATTCTTTGGAGTAATTAAAATGAAAAACTCTCTTTTTCCAAACTTTTCAAAAATTCCCTTGAGAATCTTCAGGACTCAGCTCCCTAAAAAAAGATTAATTATAATAATTGCACTGCAAACAGATTACCAATTTGATCATAAATTTCCTATTTAGCACTTTATTAATTCCACAGATATTTACTGGACACCTACTATATGCAAGTAACGAACATCAATTAACAAAGCATCTAACATAAGGTTACAATCATGACCTATAGGACCTCAGGCAAATCCTTCTTCTTTCTGCTTCAGCTTGTCAGTGAAAAAGAATGGTGAGGACGCCCCCACCCCCACCCCCCATCTCAAGACCACCGTCACGGAAAACTCAAACAGTCAATCCAGGGCCTGGCATAGCTTCTGGCAACGTCGGTTCACAATAACTGGATGTTCCCATGGTCCTATTTCTCATGAGGCAAAGCACAGCATCAACACTGGGTCATCTACCTCTATCATATGTATATGGCAGGGAAGAATGACACACAAGTCATTATCATATCATAAATGCAGAGTCTGGGAAACACCGGTACTACAGAAGCATCTAAGTGGCTTTAATATCCAATGAATAAACAGTGCTGTTGCTGATTTTTGAATGAGCCTCGACAGAAAAGAGGAAGGAGCAGAAAACCGGGCAAACAGTATCACAGCCCAGTTCAAAGCTGGGCAGGGGAGGGTAAGTTTTAAAGACAGAGGCAGTGTCTGGACTGATCAATGAGGGCCTCTGAACACCAGCATACATAAGGCGCTTCACTGGCCTCTGTGAGCTGAGGTGACAACCTCTCACGAGTCCTCAAGACACCTAGTGCATGGAAGGGCAGCTTCTTTAAACAAAAAGCTAAATGACAAGCAATGTTAGAGCCAAAGGAGGAAAGAAATGAGCACACTACACAGGATCAGAAGAAGCCAAAGGAAGGACACAAACATTTACTGAACTCATCAAACTCTGCTCTAGGCATTTTAACAAGACATTTCATTCTGAGAAGTACTCAAATTACCTTTCATATTTCTAAGATGGGGAAACCAGGGGATCACACAGCTGGGAAGTGGCTGCACCCCAAGGCTGGTGCTGCCCATCACACAGGTAGCAATGAGCGGCGCCTGGCTAGCAACACACTCAGGTAACTCTATGGGTAGCCAGGATTTCACTATCCAGGTCCTGCTAGATGTAGCAATCCCACCATGCCCCAGAGAGCAAGGTGGTATGAGTGCTCTAGGGAGAGGCAGCCACATGCCTACCCAGACTCCTCAACATCCTACCAGTAAGACTGTGCATGTGGCATCGAGAGGCAGGATTCCAAGTCCTATGCCACCATGCAGCCAGATGAACAGGCCCTCATGTGCCCAGGCTCCCACTCTGGATAACTGTCGTGATTCTCACTCTGTCTTCATGCCCCCACTCCCATCCATGTCCTGAAACACAACTCTATTCTCATCTTAAGGCCTCTCCTTAACAGTGGGATGAAGAAGAGGAGGCAGAAGAGAATGCTCAGAAAGAACCACAGGACTTAGAAAGAGGAGCTGAAGAAGATGGGAATGGTGGAGGGGCATGGTCAGAATTTAGGACAAAGGTCACAGGGGGGTACAGATTTTGGAGACACATGCTAGGAAAAGCCAACGAAGTGGAAGACTAAATATTCTTCAAGGGAAGTATTTCAGATAAGAAAGGATCAGAGAGGCAGAGGCAAGAAGTTGTAGGAGAGTCCAAGAGGCCACTAGGCTTGATAGCCATACTATGGGCTGGTAAGACCTCACTGCACTAGATTAACTTAACCTAGGACTCGGCCAACTTCTGAAAGAAGCTAATGAAAGAATGAAATGCTTTTGCTTCTCTGACACATGTCCAGCTTACATATCTTTACAGCGCCCTAAAAGGGACATAAATCAATCAGACCTGGGTGCTGGCTGTGCTGTCTGACCACATGTGCCTTCATGCTGTGCTTGGAGGCGAAGAGTTTGTTACAGCTGGAGACTGGGCAACGGCTTTTTGGAGCACCCACGTCCTGCAGGTGTTTCTTGGAGTGAATGTAGAGACTGCTACGAGCAGAGAATCTGGCACAGCACCCTGGAAACAAAAGAATAAAGAGTGTTAAACTTGCGGATTACCAAGGAACCAGAGTGCATATCCTCATCATATCAGAATCATAAGACAATGTTATGTCCATGCTCTGGGCACTAGCAAGGGACAAACACCTTGGAGCAGCATCACAAGGAATTAAAATCTGAAAGCAAACTGTTTTTAAAAGGAGACTTTTTAAGTCCCAGGTCAGTTGTTTATAAGATGTGTAACCTTGGACAAGTTAACTCTGAGCCTGCTTCTTCACCCACTCATTACACATGGCTGCTTGAAAAATTAAGTCAAATTAAGTGTTAACACCTTAAACATTCAATTGCTAAACATTTTATACTAATCATCTCTATTAAGCTACTACTATAAAAACAACCATAATCCTATAACATTTAGAGTCAGAAGCTATCTCAACAGATCACCAGGGCCAATTCTTCTCATTTTTACCAAAGAGAAACTTATGCCCAGAGAGACCAAGCAAATGACCTTAAGTTAGGGGCACAAGCAGACCCTGGACCTGACCCTGCTTTGCTGACCATTCAACTACTCAGCCAGTCGGAAGACCACAGACCTGCATGTGGGTCAGAAGGAAAACAAGACCAATTAAAAAATAAAGCCATCTTCCTCCATGCCCTGATTTTCTACTGTTGGAGCTCTGCACCATGGGGACAGAAAAGGAAGTGGGGTTCTTGGCAGCTATAAGCTTGAGACCTGACAGGGATATGTAAACAACCAGTTGTCGTAACAATGGGCAGAATAAAACCAGCTCTAGTGCTGTGAAGTATGCTGGAAGCAGAAGAAATAGCACACCTCCTGAGAGGGTAGAGAAAAGATCTCAGGAAGCAGGTAGCAATGTGAGGTGACAGGGCTTCAACAAGTGGGAGGGGCCAGCTGCAACAGACCAAGCTAAGACATGGAGGCCATGAAGGGCCAGCAGGGCCACGTGGACCTGCTTTGTTGACTGGACCCCACTTTAGCTTAGCCCCTTGCTACGTGTAACCTTATTTGTCCTTTTGGGTATCCTTTTTCGTTTTTGTAAAGGAGAGATGACACATACTTCACAGGGGTTATGAGAACTATGTAAACGATTACCAATCTAGAGAGTACTCACATACTGCCTAACAAAGTAGAAATGAGCATCATTACACTATGGTACCTCTGGGGGTGACGAGGGGGGAGCTGCTGGAATCCAAGGCCAGGGAAGAGGACTATTTTAGGAAAAGAGGCTATAAAGATAGGATATGGCCAGATGAGTAAGGGCTCTGGCTGCCTTTGAGAGGAGTTTTGAACTTATTTCATTTGCAAACAAAGCTTCAAATTTGTTTCCTGGTCAGTCTCCTGAAAGACCATTTGGAAAACACAACAAAGGGAAAAGAAGCTGTAAGTCTTACCCCCAAGTGCCCCATTCTACAATACCTGCTTTGCTCCATGCAGTGCATGGCAGTACCCTGTCTGCCATGTCCCTGACTCCCTTTTCCAGTTGGGAGTCCTCAGCAAAGATTTCTAGAGGCAGCTCACAGAGCAGAGATGCTGAATATACTTTCCAATCATACTGCTTTCCCAAGGACAGAGATCAACCACAATGGAGACATTGGCTACACTCTCACCAGCAGTGAGTTTCCATTTTTAAAAATATTTACTAATTCAACAGGGAACAAAATATACTTCATGTTAATTCATATTTCCTTTGATGACCACAAGTGTGACAATTTTTTCATGTGTTAATGGCTTTCTTTTCCTAATTGCAAGGTTTTCTATTGAGATTTGTGCCAGTTCTTTACAAATCAAAGACATTAATAAACAGCAGCCTACCTTTATACAGCCTGCCAATAACCACATTTCCTCTAAACCCGCAACTCCATGGGCACCTGCTCATCTTACACCATCATTTACATGGAGACCACACAAACTTGTACCAACCTTGACTCCCCCTGAGACACTCTGTGACATACTAGAGACACCATCACACAAGCCCTAAAGAAGGTGCCATCCTGCACACGCTGTCCTCGGTCCTCCACCTGCCCTCCCTCATACACGCTCACTGCCAACGGCCCTACCCTCTCCTCTTCCTCCTGTTACCATGGAAAAGAAGGGTGCTGGGTTGATTTTATTTTTTCTTCACATTACGGGTGGTGGTTGTTTTTAACTTTTAATCATGGAACATTTCAAATATCTACAAAAGCATGGAAAATGGTATAATCAATCACCCAGACTCATGAATTATCAACTCTCATCCAATCCAAAAGGGAGCACTGGGATCCCTCCACCAAGCTCCTTGCCTTCACCACCACTCCCCAACAACACTCCTAACCAGCCACTGCTCCTCTCCCATTATCTACATCTCTCTGTACTTCTACGGGTGCCTCAACACCATGGCTTACTCAAAGCTCTCAAGGATGTACTTAAAGGCAAAACCAAAACACCCCTGCTCTGTAGCCAGCAACTGCCCTTGCCTTTCCTTCAAACTCCTCTAGAAGAGAGACGGCACAACCATCTCCAGCCTCACCCTAGCCCACCTCTCAGGGACCAGAGAAGAGCTCTGCCCCAGGTACTCCACTGAACCTCCAACCTTGCTCCATAGCAGGTAGACCCGATGACCCTGTCTGCCAAAGGAGCCCCTGCACATTCCCGACCATCCCACTGTGCCTTAGAATTCCAGACTGCCGTCTTTTCCCAAACCTCCCCTAGGCCTCAGTGCCACACACTCTACCACTCTCACTGTTCCTTCTTAGGCCCCTCAGAGGGTTCCTTTCTACTTTTTCACCAGAAATTTGTGACAGTCCCCAAGGTTTTGTCCTAGGCCTTCTTTTGTTATTTAATAGTATCTTAACTATAGCAACAGGTGACATTTTCTAATGGTTTCTATACATCTTAATTAAACTTAACTATGATGTTTTATTACCATTTTAAAGATGAATTAAAGATGCAGAGAGGGCATGATTGATCTCTTTGTCCAAGATCACAGAGCTACTAATGTGGCAGACTTGGGATTTGAATCTCAGCAGTCTGATTCCAGCATTCACCCTCTCAATCATTATACTGTCTCTCTTAAATACACAGTTGACCCTTGAATAATGCACTGACCTCAGATCGAAAATTCATGTCTACAACTATAGTCATCCCTCAGAGTATGCAGATTTCCACCCATGGAATTTACCATTACCAACATGGGTTTGAACTACGTGAGTCAAATGAAAAAACTCTGTATGTAAATAAACCTGCATGGTTCAAACCCTTGTTGTTCAAGAATGAACTGAATTATTCCTTGAGAACTACATCCATTTCCACGGCTTAAATCAGAGGTGTCCAACCTTTTGGCTTCCCCGGGCCACACTGGAGGAAGAACTGTCTTAAGCTACATATAAACTACACTAACACTAACAATAGCTAATGAGCTAAAAAAGAAAAGGTCGAAAAAAATTTCATAGTGTTTTAAGAATGTGTGTTGGGCCTCATTCAAAGCTGTCCTGGGCCACAGGTTGGACATGCCATACTTAAATGATTACTGCTGTGCTGCCTGCCTCACTCCAGCCCACTTACTCACCAAGCCCCAGAAGTACAGCCCACTGTCCTCTGAGCATCTGAACTTGAAAAGCCCACGGGTACCTAAAATGCAGCATGTCCAAACTGAACTCCTCTTCCTCCAACCACCTGCCCTGCCCTGTGTCCCCCTCTAAAATGAGATACTGATCCCAACTACTGTCTCTCCCCCAACTCCCATCTTCCAAAACCCTTACCAAGCACTGTTTATTCTAATTCCTATCTCTTCTGTCTATGCTTTCTCTCCCACTGCCAAAACCTAGTCCAGATACCAGACAGTCTCCTCAGGAAACCAGAGTGAGCCTAAACTTAAGTATGATCCCATAGTTCCTCTGCCCCAAGCATTCAGAAGCCTGCTGCTCTTGCAGCTCTGGGAGATCAACCCATGCTGGTCCTTCTGCCACGTCCACCCCTGGGGTAGCTCTTCCTCACTCTTCAGCTGACTCAGTGGCCATTCCCTAGGAAGAGTTTGGGTGACCTCCTTTGGGCCCCCACAACCTTGCATGTTAGCTAACTACTTGCCATACCCCTACTGAGAGCTGTTGGGAGAACTGTGACTTGGATATACAATCATACCGTGGTACTTGATTGCTTTGAAACTCGTCGAATTTGGTACTCAAACATTCTGACACAAAAATTGTGTCCCAGTACTTGTCATTTGTTGGTACTCAACACGCAAGTTAGAACTTGTTGGTGTTGATGCCTCCTGACTTGCTACCCTTTCCAGCCAAAATAAGGGGTCACGTGTTAGTTACACAGTAGCTCTTGCCCTGTGCAAAACATCCTCTTGCGGTCTTATCTCGGCTTCTGTGGTCATTTTGTGTATTTTTGGCTTGAGAATGCATTAAATTTAGTTACATTATTCCTTATGGAAAAAAATTTGTTTGGTACTCATCATACCTACTGAAATCAATTAATGACAATTACTGAGGTATCACTGTACCATCTGTATTACATTCATTATTTTATTAGCCCCTTTTTCAGATAAGGAAACTAAGGCCCAGAGAAGCTTGACTGAGGTCACCAACTTAGGAAGAGGTAGAGCCAGGATTCAAATTCACACCTACAGACTGACCTACCTAGGCCACCCTCTAGTGTATCTGCAGCACTAGAGTAGGATCAGCACAGTCAAGCCACACAGCAAACTTTTGGTGAATGAATCATGTGTTTGGTGTTTTAAAGAAAAAACTCCCTAATACTCTTCTTAGAAAGTCAGCCTAGCTTTGCTACTGTCTATTCACAGCATGAGTAGCATCCATTTACTGAGTCCATGACACATGCCAGATGCCAAAACAAGCATTTTTCACATGTTCATTACACCTAATCTTCACAACTACCAAATTAAACAGGTAACTAAAGAGAGCTACAGACCTATTGAGTTCACTGCAGGGCCAAGAGTAAAACCAAGTCTGATTCTGAAGTCTTTTCTTTCCAATATATTGCTTCCAAGATAGAGCAATTAATAAAAGCAGCCAAGGAAACCCAATGCTACAACTTATATTCACCTTTAAACAACTAAAAATTACAACAGCAATGCGGACATGGTACTAATTTACAGCTCAAAGTATCATATTAAAATCTACCTTCCACAGGACACTCGAATGGCTTTGTGCCAAGGTGGGTAATGCTGTGGCCTTTCAGATGCTCGGCTCTCGTGAATGACTTCCCACAGCCTTCCACAGGGCAGGTAAACCTCCTGTCATCATCATGTTTCCTGCAGGAACAGAAAAACAGGGCACTATAATTACTCACACAACCCAAAGGTACCAGGCCTCAAGAGATGATTCTTTGTTTAAAATTCTGCAAAATATACCAACCTATACACTCTTTGCATTTAAAAAAAAGATCAGCACCTTTCAGAAAATCTTCATCATGTCTCTAGCCTACCTGGGCAGATTTGCAGTTTAGCCACCCTATAATCTGAAATTCAACTTTAATGATCTAGCTGACTCCAGAATCAGACACAGAACAATCAGTGTTGCTTCAATTTAGCAATGGCTGAGCCTCAATGTACTGAAGAAGTTACTTCCACTATTCAGGAATTTTGAGGATTGTGCACTGAAAATCCACTGAAATGCTAAAAGGACCACCTCAAGCTCACCTATAAACACTGTCTTTTTCTGAATAACATTTTTATATTAAATCCCTCAAACTCCAGCTGTGTAAGCATGGACAAACCACCCAACCTCTTGAATCCTAATGAAAAACAAAGAACAAAAATATTGGTCAGAGTAGTTATGAAAATTAAATGAGCTGCACATGCAAAGTGCTGACCATCACCTGCATACAAGCTAAGCCCTCTAAGGTCATCATTATCACCATGGAAACTCTATATTGACATGAGAGCTTATTCCACATGTTAATTTTCTTAAAAATATGAAATTGTATACAAAGGGTACTAATTAAGTTTAAAAACAAGTATACATTGAAAAAATGACACTTAGGTGATCAGATTCTCAGAGGTTTTCTTCTTATATAGCTTTCTAAACTTTTCAATTTATCTACACTGGGCTTTTCTCAAAAAAAACAACAAAAAACTACAAATATTTCATCCATACGCTTCTGCTAATGACAAACCATTCATTTTCAAAAATGGAAAATGTAAAGATTACCTTTTGTGCCTCAGGAGTTTAGACATGCTGGTAAAGGTCCAGCCACAACTGTCAGAGTCACAAATAAAAGGTCTTTCACCTTAGAAAAGAAAGTTATATCACATAATTAGAAATGCAAGCTAATACGAAAACAATTCTTGGGACCAAATGACATTGCGGTCTCTAGCTCATTACCTGTATGACTTCGCAAGTGAATTTTCAGGCGACAGGCTTTATCGTATTGTTTGTTGCAACCAGGAAAGGAGCAGGAAAAGAGCTCCTGCTCCCTGAAGTGGGCACGGTTATGGGAGAACAGAGCACTCACCGTGATGAATGTCTTCTCACAGCCTAAACAAAGAAAACACAAACCTGCTCAATGGCATGACAAAAATCACAGAACAGAGCCAAACTAGCCACCACCTAGGACACCGCTGGCACTGAAGCAGAGAAAGAAGAAAATTATACAGAAGCAGCTCCGGAAGGTTACGGCGATTGACATCTGGCTTTGTAATAGCTAAAGCAGGGGTGGCTAAGGGCAGCCAACAGGCACACAGGAGCCACCTGTTTTGACATAACTTAGAAATGAAGGACCTAATCAAAGGAAAAGTCCTCCAGTCACAGCCATCTGTCCCCAGTTCTGCAGCTCAGATCTTGCATATATTTGAACTCAAATGTCAATGCTGCCAGTGTGAGACCCAAGAAAACCCAATGAAAGAGATTAAATACTAAGGAACAAGATTTTGTTAGAGTTGAGATTAAAAGGGCCATAAACCATGGTAATATCTGAAACTTTTTCACCCCTTGGGGTGATGCTGCATTCTCTACACTTACAAATGTCTTCCCTGACATCCTCTACAACTAGTAGCCCCCACCTTGATCATCTGACTTCTCTTTTTCCTTTTGCATTTCCTCAGGGTTCTCTGCTCTGTCAAAGGAATTTATTAGAATTGTCTTCACTCACATCTTCAGTTCCCAGTTGAGTCACCAGCCAAAGGAGCCTCCCTGAGTAATTCCCACACTTTCTACACCAATAGTTCTTTGGCAAAAACATTCAGTGCTCAAACTGGATGGGAAATATCAGGCTGCAAGATGCATATCAGGTGTATTTGCTGCAGCTCTTCTCAGAGCTTTTAACATTCCTATAACCCACCCAGCAGATACATACTGCACAGCACCACATAAAAGTACTGGCTCAAGGAACCTTGTTGTTCCTAGCAATACTGAAATGGTAAATGTCCTAAAATCATCCTCTTTGCCATAAATCTGACCCCCCTTGCCTGTTCTGGGCTTTGGTATTGTCAGTCACATACTCAGTCAGGTAAATCTCAGCATGCTGAATCTCTGCCTATTGGATAACGACCCTCCTCTCATCTTCAACCCGGGCCCTTTCATTCTGCCTCTGCATCTTTACTCCCTGGCACACCCTTACCAATCCCACTGCCACTGCCTAGATTGGCCCTCAGGAACCTCTTATGTGAAACATTCCATGGCACTTCATTGATTCTCTCCCCTGTTTCTACCCATCTTGAACACTGATGCCCCACTGATCACCCAGCTAGCTCAAAACCCTCAGGAAGACCTCATGCCCTAGAGCAGGCTGGGTCCCAATCTTCCTAGTATTATACTCAAAGCCATACTCTTTAAGCATTTTACTAGGGAACAGTCTTTAAGCCGCTCTCAGAGCCCCCAGTGTATGAGTGAAAAAGGCTTCCAATCAGTGGCCTAAAAGCTGTGTTCTCCACAAAGAGGGACACACAAAGACACTTTACAGCATGTGGGAAGAAAGTATTGGAACCTGTTAGTATTTCTCATTTCACTCTTTCAAAGTCTCTATACTTGAGTATATTTTGTAATGTACACACTTAGCACTGCATGTATATAATATGTTAATACACACATGGGGCTCATGCTAGGAGCCCACTTGCCTTTTTATTTTAATGAAGGGGCTGTGAAAGGTCCCTCCCCTTCTGCTTGGCCCTCCCATACCCTTACCACAGTCCACATTCCCTGCCTTGGCTCTGCAATTTCACCCACCACCATGCCTCCTACCCTAGTTACCCCAAGACAACTTCTTTCCAAGTAGGAATCTTCTCTACCTCCCTGGAGGCACCGTCTTTCTTAAGTACCTAAAACCGCCTATACTGCTGAAGAGTTCACTGTATGGAAGCCTTATTAACTCTCCACCACCGCAAGCAATCACTGTGGAGAAAGAGCCACCACTGGATTTCTTTCCACACTGCTCAGCATCAGTCATTTCATCTGTAAAATGAGGACACTTCTTAGAAATTCAAAGTAAAGTATAATGGGCACAAAAATGTACTACACCATTTTAAAGTCTTGCATCTGGCCATTCATCTGTTTTCTTCCCGCACCGAGTGTCCGCCCTGTAAATATCTGGTGAGTTACTATTTCTAAGTGATGAGACCGAGGAAAATAAAGACTTGACTCATAAGAAATCCCTGGGAAGGTGCGTATTTTCTTTCATTAACCAGAGCACCTTCGGAGAGATCTGTTGCCTCTACCATGGGGAAGGACGGCTGTGATTATTTGTGCTACCTCGCTGTCGAAATCTCCGCAGCAATGCAGAGTTCAGATGCCCCTGGAAGAACTAGAACACAAACACCAGAGCGCTTCCGTTCCCGCCCCTCAAACTTTATCCACTGAGTTTAAATCAGCCCAAACGAACAGCCTCAGGCAGGGCACCGCTACACCCATCCTGCGCGACTGAATTTGGACCTGGGCCCCGGGAGAGACCCGGGAGGCCCCCGCGAAGCCCCCGCAGCCCGCCCGCAGGCCCGCGATTACCGGGAAAGTCACACTTGTAGGGCCGCTCGGGCTCGAAGTGGCTGCGCTGGTGGGAGCTGAGCTTGGCCTGCGTGGGGAAGCGCTCAGCGCACACCTCGCACTTGAACAAGTTCTCCTGCTCGTGGCCCTTCATGTGAGCCTTGAGGTTGTACACGGTGGTGAACTTCTTGCCGCAGCCGCCCACCGGGCAGTCGAAAGGCCGCAGCTTGTCGTGCGACTGCAGGTGCCGCTTGAGCTTGTAGGACGTGGTGAAGGCCCAGCCGCAGCCGTCCAGGGGACACTTGAAGGGCCGCCGGCCCTGGCTGCTGCCGTGCGTCAGCAGGTGCACCTTGAGCTGGTGCTTCTTGGCGAAGGAGAGCGCGCACTGCGGCTCCGGGCAGCGGTAGCCGGGCGCGCCGGAGCCCAGGGGCCCGCGGCGGCCCTCGGCCGCATTCGCGGCCTCCTCGCCAGGCGGACCGGGGGGCGGTGGCGCGGCGGCCAGTGTGAAGACGCCGTGGTCGAAGCGCACCAGCAAGTCTTGGCCACTGATGGTGACGGTGTCTGCGAGGGCCGCGCCGGGCCCGGGGGCGGCGGCCGCGCCGCTGGGGCCCTGCTGAGGGCAGCCGGCAGGGCTCGCGTCGGCGTCGGACTCAGTCCCCGGCGGCTCGGGGGTATCGTCAGTGGCGTCGCGCGGCACTTCCAGCAGCACCACGATGGAGTCGCCGCCGTCCTCTAGGGGCGGCGAGCTCGGCCTGGGGCCCGTCGCCGCCGCTGCCCGGGCCTCCCCTCGCCGCGGCCCCGACCCGCCATCTTCCGGGCTCCTCAGCAGCAGCAGGCGGCGGCGCGCGGGGCTCGTGTTGGGCGGCGGACCGGGGCCTCGGCGGAGTCGGCCGGGGCCGCCGCCGCCGCCATGTTGGGCTCCGCGCGGGGTCGTGGCTGCAAGCAGCGCCGGGAGGTCCATCTTGGGTCCTGCACGGGCGTCGCAGCCGCAACTCGGAGGAAGCGCGCTCTGCCCCGCCCAGGCGTGCGCGACGCCGAAGCCCAGTGCGGAGCTCGGCCCGGAGCCGCGCGTGCGCGAGAGCCGCGGGGCGGGGCGCGAGGCCTACTGGGCCGCGTGACGTCAGGGCAGCTTTGAGCTGCCGGGGTTACCTGGGCCAATCCCTAGACATCAGGAACTGCGGTCTAATTCCCTGGCAGGGGACGATGCTATCATGACTTACAACAGTCCTCTTTCATCTGGTTTAATAATTGCAACCTTCACACAAGTATGAGGAAACTGAGGCACAGAGAGCTCGAGTACCTTGCCCTAGACCGTACATCTTCCTTAAGGAACTCACCAAACTGCGAATCGTCCCACCGCTGGCCTCTGGCCGCAGACCTCTCTTGCAGTGTCTCCAGATCCTTTCCTGGCACGAGGGGCCAAGCTGATCAGATCCCTGCCTACATTCCATCTGCGTTTGCTAGTATACTTCACACAACCTCACACAATCATAGCCCTGTAACTGCTGCCTCCATTTAGCCATGGCCCTGACTCCCTCTCCTCCCCGCGCCACCCCTGCGCGCCTCCAGATTCAATCTGGAGTCCCTCCACTTTTCATGTCACAGCCATCCAGATCCAAACTTGGATTTCATTCCCAGGTTCTTAAGAAACTATGTCCATAGCTGGTCCTCAGGCTCCATCCACGACTCCCTCCACCAGTCTATTCTCTATAGGGCAGACTCTTGTAGTCATCCAAAAATGCAAATCTAATTAAGCTCCCCCGCTCCTCTGTGCACTCCATTTCTCTTAAGGCCTTGTGGTCTCTTCACTATGGCACCACTTTAGCCCTCACTCTACAGTCTCACTGCCCCCATCTTTTTCCCAGTTTCTCCAAAAGGCCAAGCTAATTCCAGCTTCAGAAACTGCACAGCTGTCTAATAGTAATAGAAGAAAACATAAGTGTAAATCTGTGTGATCCTGTATTATTAGGTAATGGTTTCTTAGCAATGAAACCAAGAGTACGAGCAATAAAAGAAACAAATTGGGCTTCATCAAAATTAAAAACTCTTGGGTCAAAGAACACCAACCAGAAAGTGAAAAGACAACTCACAGAATAGGAGAGAAATTTGCAAATCATATACCTGCTAAGGATCTGCTATCTAAAATATATTTTAAAAACTCCTACAATTTTGCAACAGAAAGACCACCTAGTTTAAAAATAAAGGATTTGAATAGACATTTCTCCAAATTAAAAAAATACAAATGGCAATAAGCACATGAAAAGATCCTCAACATCATTAGTCATTAGGAAAATGCATGTCAAAACCACAGTGAGATAGCACTTCACACCCACATACCTATACTTGTTTTTAAATGGAAAAGAAGAAGTGTTGGTGAAGATGTGGATAAATTGGAACTTTCATACACTGCTGGTGGGCATGTAAAATGGTGAATCCACTGTGGGAAAAAGCTTGGCAGTTCCTCAAAAAAGTTAAGTATAGAATTTTCATATGGCCCACAACTTCTATTCCTAGGCATATACCAAGAGAAATGAAACACACCCACACAAAAATTTGTATGTGAATGTTCACAGCAATATCATTCATGATGCCACACAATAAAGAGTGGAAACAACTAAGTGTCCAGACTAATGGGGAAACACAATGTGGTCTATTCACACAGTGGAATATCATTCAGCAATAAAAAGAAGTGGAGTGTGGATGCCTGCTTAAAAACATGCTAAGGGAAATAAGCCAGACACAAAAGGCCACACTTTGTATGATTCGATTCATAATAATGTCCAGAATAGATAAATCTATAGTAGATTAGTGGCTGCCAGGAGATGGAGGAAGAGGGAGAATTGGGACTGACTGCAAATAGCCGTGGGGTTTCTTTTAGGGCTATGGAAATGACCTGGAATTACACAGCCGCGATGGTATACAATAGAGTGAGTATACTAAAAACCACTGACTTGCACACTTTGAAAGGGGGAATTTTATGTTCTGGACCTCTCCAATAAAAATACATTGTTAGGAAAAATTAATGCAGAGCATTGTTTAGGAGGATCCATATGTATAGGAAGGAAAACTCTATGTTCAGGTGCTTGTATATTTTTACAAAGTTTCTACAAAGATACACATGACACTGCTAGTACATCTGACTAATTATGAAGTGGGGTGGACAAAGGTTACTCTCACTTTAAACCTCATTCCTTTTGGCTATGATGTTGTTTAAGATCATGAATGCTTTCAAGTAATTTTTATAATTAAATATTTTTTCCACTATGGAAAACAGTGTGATGGTTTCTCAAAAAAACCTAAATATAGAATTATCATATGACCCAGCATTTCCACTTCTGTGCATATTTCCAGAAGAGTCAAAAGCAGGGAATTGAACAAGTATCTATACATGCATACTCATGGAAGCATTATCCGCAATAGCCAAAAGGTGGAAGCAACCCAAGTGTGTAGTGGCAGATGAAGGCATAAGCAAAATGTGCTCTATCCCATAGAATAGATTGTGATTTAGCCTTAAAAAGGAAGAAAATTTTGACCTGTGACAACATGGACATACCTTGAGGACATTATACCAGGTGAAAGTAGCCAGTAACGAAAGGACAAACACTGTATTATTCCATTTAAATGAGGTCATTAGAGGAGTCAAATTCATAGAGACAGAAAGCAGAATATAATTGTCAGGGACTGTGAAGAGAGAGAGGAAATGAAGAGTTAAGAGTTTAATTGGTATAGAGTTTCAGTTTGGAAAGATAAAAAGGTACTGGAGGTGGAGGGTGGTGATAGTTGTGCAACAACGTGAATATATTTAATGCCACTGAACTACATGGTTAAAAATGGTTAAAATTGTAAATTTAATGTTATGTGTATTTTACCACATAAAAGAAAAAAAGAAAAAAAATTAATGAAAAATATTTGGTGGCAATACAGATGAGTTTTCCCTCTTTGGTTTTTCAGTTTTGTTTTGTTTTGTTTTGTTTTGTTTTAAGAGTGACTTACAGTGTTTAAAAAAGCATTTTTAAATGGGTGAAATCAACCTTACTGAACTTATAGAAAGGATTCATCTCACCCTTCCTACCACCCTGGGTTCTCTGTTGCCGCCATGAGTAATATGGTTTATAATAAGGAACACAAGTGCTAACTCATATGCTGGGCTTGAATAGTTGTTGTTATTGTTGTTGTTGTTGAGTAGGTTCACACAGAGACAGGAGCTTGATATTACAAAGGGATTCCCCCCCATGTTAGGAAGAGCACACAGCACTGCCTGTTAACCCTTAGTAACCCAGACCCTGTACTCTCTAAGCAAATGTGTGTAGAAAGTGGTCTGGTACAATTAGGGGAAGGGAAGCAGACGACACACATACACTTTTAGTATTTGTTCGCATTTGAGGAGAGATCCCACCAGCCCAGGTTTTACTAGGTGTCTAGCACCTCTGACAGGCTGAAAGGCATCACTGTAGACTTTGCATTACCAATTACGTGTGCAGAACTTTCCAAGTTCTGGCAGGAGGGGCCATGGGGTGGGGTGGGAGTTCCAATGTACGTTTTTTTCCCAACATCACCAAACAGTTCATTCAATTCTGACACTGTCTACCTGGAGATAGCATCAGACTCCACAGGATAAGGGCTCCGTACTACAAAACTCCATCCAACCCCCACTTTAGATGCCAGTTGCAAGTCCACGTGGCCACCTGTGGATCTGACTGACTGGCAACAGATTGGAAATCCCTACAACACCCTCCTCAGGTTTGATTAATTAGTTAGAGTTGCTCACAGAACTCAGAGGAACATTTCTCTTACTAGATTACCCGTTTATTATGTGAAAAGTTGACATAAGATGATCCATTTTAAAACGGAGCCATGACAACCGTTCCAGAGCAATTGCCTTGCACATCTTGCTCCTTAAACCTTTGGAATTGTGGAACTTGGCAAAATAACTTGTTTGTACATTTTGTGCTGTTGAGTTGGCTCCCACTCCTGGGGACCCTATGAATGAGTGATGCCCACAATGTCCTACCCTCAGCAGCCCTGCTCAGCTCCTGCAGACTAATGCCTGTGGCTTCTTTCGTGGAGTCCGTCCATCTCATTTTCGGTTTTCGTTTTTTCCCGCTGCCTTCCACTTTCCCCAGCATTATTGTCTCTTCTAAGAACCTGCCTGCTCATGATGTGCTCGAAGTAGGACAGCTTCCGTTTTGTTTATTTTTGCTTCCAGCAATATTTCAGGCTTAATTTGCTTTAGGACCCTTGTGTTCATCTTTCTGGCAGTGCCGGGACTCTTTAAAGCTCTTCCCCATCACCATATTCCAAATGAGTCCATTTTCTCCCTACCAGTCTTCTTCATTGTCCAACTTTCACATCTGTGCATAGTAATTAGGAATACAAAGTGTATGATTGGACTCGACCAAACCAACATTGTTTTACAAACAACTGTAAAGCTAACAGGAAAGCAGACCTCCTGATCACAGAGACTGATGATTATGGACATTCCTTAGAATCAGTAACCAGCCAGTAGCTAAAGGGTAACTCAGTTTGTTAAAATCAATAGAAATTCTTTTGTTCCATTCATGTAATTTCCCTTCCTTTTTTCATTAAAATCCCTTGCCTTCACTCCATCATCGGGACATAATTTGGGTTTCTGCCTGAATCCATGCCCTCCCATTGCGATTCTTTTTTATTTCAAATGAATGCTTGTTTCCTCTCACTTTGTTTCTTTAGTTTTAGGTTTACAATTATAAAGGGACATAACTTAGAAACAGCTAGCTGGAAGGGGTGCATGGGGCAAGATATGGGGAAAGGGCTTGGAACTTCCACGCTCTCTCCAAGAATGACATTCTTCCCAATCTCTATGTGTTCACCAACCCAAAAGCTTTTGTTTTTTTATGGAGGCTTCATTACATAGGCATGATTGGTTAAATCATTGACCATTGGCGATTAATCCAAACTTCAGCCCCTCTCCCCTCCCTTGGCTAAGGGGTGGGACTAAAAGTTCCAACTCTCCAATCACACTGGTTGGTTCCCCTGGCAACCAACACAGGAGGTGCTTTCCAAAAGTCACCTTATTAACATAAACTAAGATGTGGTTGAAAGGAGTTTGCTATAAATATCAAAATAGCTTTATCACTTGTACTGCTTAGGAAATTCGAAGGGTTTTAGAAGTCCTGTGCCAGAAATCAGGATGAAGACCAAGTATATATTTCTTACTATAAATCACAGCATCACAGAGTAAAAGGAAACTTCTCCATTAAGGATTCCAGTGATGCTTAATTTTACATGTCAATTTGAATGGGCCAATTTTATTCATTTATTTATTTTTATGTATTTACTTTTGGTGGTTCCCTAGCTGGGAATCGAACCCAGGCTGCAGTTTTGAGTAGGCTACTTTAAGAATGTGTCTGGTGGTGTCTATGAGGGAGTTTCCAGATGAGATTAGCATTTGAATGATTGGATTCACAAAGTAGATGGCTCTTCAAAAAGTATGTGGGCATCATGCAATCTTGGAGGGCCTGAATAGATCAAAATGCAGAAGAAGGCAGAAGGAATTTACCCACCATTTCCTGCCTCACTGATTGAGCTGCAACATCTCATCTCATCTTCCCCCGCCCTGGTTTCCAGGCCTTTAGACTCAGACTGAATCACACCAATGACTTTCTTGAGTCTCCAACCTGCAGACAGCAGATCATGGGACCGCCGTGATACATCATATATCATCTATATCTACCTATCTCTATATATGTATATTACATATGTATAGATATATAGTATACCTCTGATTGGTTCTGTTTCTCTGGAGAACCCTAATACACAGATTCAAGTCTCAACCAAGAGTCATTACAGGTGACACAAATATGTAAGAAATTATCAGCTCTTGCCCAAGAATGAACAAACACAATTGGCCTTGTCATTGGAGTATATCCAGTATGGATTGGTAGGGACTATGGAAAATTGGAAAAAACAAGCCCAGCCCCAAGGGGTCTCAAGTTGATTTCTGTCACTGAGGCAATGAAAGCACAGTGTCACTTGATCTCTTGATTTAAGTAAACTCAGTTTGGAGTTTTAAATGAAATCTCCCAATTCATGAAAATCAGTGACAAAGTCAAAAATGTTTAAGGAGTCAGGGCAAACAAAATGCAACTACATGTCAAGTCCAGCCCCCAGCCCCTCGTGTAGGAACCTACTCTGGAAGCCAAAGGCAGGAGACCTTATCACTCAGCCAAGCCCTCCTGGACTGGCCAGCAAGAACAGCATCTAGCTCCCAGGGAGCTGCAGGTTCAGAGAACAGAGGCTGCCCAGGGAGAGAACCTGAGACATACACAACCTTGAATGTTCAAGGTACTGAAGCCTATACTCATCGCAGTCAATTGATGTCTATTTTAATCGCTCTGGTGAAAGCATTCTAAGTGGACTACACATCTTTATTGTTAAAAACTTGCACTGCTGAAAGCTTTTCTGAAAGAAAAGGTTTATGGAACCCTACGTCAGCTGGGAAAAGGATGAGGTCCTGGGCATGTGGTCTGAGCTGTTTTGAAAATAATTACATCAGCTGTAGATAAGGAGGTCAGGAAAAGGTGAACCGGGGTCAGTTCTAGGATCGGTGCACAGTCCATAAAGAAGCGATATTTACTACTTTTGAGGGTGGGCAACAGTTCAGAACATTCATGCATCAGCAGGATGGTGGTCGGCCATTTCCTTTCAGATAGCTGCCTGGGTGCTGATTCAAATCTCCAGCACACATTCAGGGACTTCAGCTGTCATGTGGTAGTTGGCCCACAGCTGTTCACTGGTTAATGACCCTTGTCGCTTGCTCCCACTCTCCACCAGCTATAATTAAGGACATCTCAGAATTTTTCTCATCACTGATTTCTTAAAAATAAGACTGAATTGGGCATGCTGGACAGCCACACTCTTCCATCGGGTCCGCAGCTCCCGAGACTGTGGTCAGCGATACCAGCTCCGCCCTGAGCCCTGTCCCAGCCCCACTCTGAGTAGCAGCCATCCCTTCTGTCAGCTGGCAGCTGGCAGCAGGCTGATGATGTGCTGTGGCCTGGTGAAGTGGCCTGCTCACTGGCATGGGGTGGTGTAGATCCAAGAGTGGGTCTGAGGCCTTTGCACGCATTAGAAGCCACTTGAGACCTTGGCTCAAAGCTGGCCATGGACCCCTGCCTGTCCTTAATGATGGAATCTGGTGCCGGGTGGGAAAAGAATGATGGGACGGCCTTGTCCTAAAATTGAGCAAGGAATGTTCATGCAGCTATATGCACCAGGGTGCTTTTTTTCCATGGAAACCAGTTCATGGACAATATGGTAATTTAGAACAGACAAGGACCAAGGAGTCTGAAGAGGGCCAAGCTGGAGCTAGCACAGCAGCTGTATGTGCTGCCAGGAGCCCAGGCACCTCTGCCTTTCTGTGCATTCCCTCCATGTGCCTCTGGGGTCCCCATGATCACAGCATGTTGCTATACTTCCAGCATCACACCTGAGATTCTAGCAGGAAGAAGGGGTGAAGACAAAAAGCAATCCAGCTACATCTGTCTGTTTTTTCAGGAGTCCTACCCAGCAGACTTTCAGTTCATCTCATGGGCTAGAACTAGGCCAGTGGCCACTCCTAATTGCAAGGAGGGCTGGAAAATCAACTATTTTTACTGATTACATTGCTGTCCAGACAAAATTGGGGTTCTGTACGTATGGGAAAAGGGGAGATGACCACTGAGGAGAAGAATATTGTTGAGTGGCTGAGGACTCAGACTCCAGTTAGACTGGCACCCTCTCTACAGACATGGAAGAGGAGGTGTGTTAAGTTTTCTGTGACTCCTTACAGACTCATCCCCCCCAATCTCTTTTTCAATTCTTTGTTTAGGATGAACCATTTTTTAAGTCAGTCAGGAGCCCAAGTGGGGACTGAGCTAAAGCCAGGAACTAATGAATGAGGTGCATGGTCATAGCTGCTCTGCTTTGCATAGTGCGATCATGAGGAGTCTCCTAGTGTATCTAGCCAGCAGATGTGGTGGGGCTGCTGAGGGGGCTTGCTCCAGGGGCAGCATTTGCCTGATTCCCTACATGGCTCCGTGCATTTACAGAAAAGGAGCACGTCCTAATAGTAGTTGGTGGGGCAGAAAGGGTGAAAGAAGAAGGGCAGGGAAGTCCTCTTTCCACTTGGCTCCTGTAATTCAGGGGAGAATAAAGCAGAACCTCTTAAAAAAAAAAAAAAAAGAAGCACCTGTTTAAAAATGAAGGCCTGGAAAAGCATGGCCTTTGCCTGGGGCATCTTCATCAACGGTGGCAGGGCAAGGCGTGTAGAAGAATCCAGCCTCAGGTCTCACATGGCTCCTGAAGGACATCTGGTCCTAAACAGGGCTCCTGAGCAGACTTCTGTTGTAAGTGATCGGCCATGAGTAATACCTCTCTTCTTTCTTCCCCTCCCCCCCCAAAGTATCACTATCCTTTAAAGGTAGAGCTCTGCCTGTCCCATCCCACTACCTTGTGTCTACCCTGTCCTCCAAGCTCATGGCCTGGTTAACATTCCTTTGTGCCCAGAGCCAGGGGCACAGAGGTACAGAAAGTACCTAAACAGATAAATGAGTGGGGTAGCAGGTGAAAAGAGAGCTTTGTGGATGCCTGGAAGATGAACAGGAGACAGAGTGATTGATAAAAACCTGGCCATAGGAAAGCCCACCCGCTTGGGAGGAGAAGGAATGGCAGAAGGCTTGGAAGGGACTTGGTTGATGCCCAGTTCGACCAAGTATTCACAACATGTCCACCCCCAAATCGCCCAGAGTCTACTCCATTCCCAAACAAGACTTTCACTGCCCTTCCAGTTTTCCAGGGGGGCACCATGGTCACGAAGAAATGGCTTCACCTCTCTGGGCCTTAGCTGGCTTATCAGTGAAGTGGGGACAGCAGTGGGGCACGCCCTCCAGGGCGCAGTGTGGCCAAATGAGGATGTGCATGTAGAGCTTCTGACCTAGGAGAAGTAGGTGTGCAGTGGAAGGCAGGCGTGGCAGTGAGGACAGGAACCAAGGAGGACAAGGGGACCATGGCCGGCTCTTGGACTCCTGCTTATGGTCGCAAGGCTTGCTGGAGCATGTGCTCATCTGCAACCTCATGCGGGAGTGTCACCACCAAGCCCTTGTTTTCTTGCATTGTCTGGCAGATGATCTCGTAGGCCTTCCGGTTCCCAGACCAACAGCGGCGGGCCACCTGCCAGCAGGGTGTGCAAAGAATGGTGCGACAGCTGGCACCAAGATCACTGGGTTCCCAACAAGGCATTCTGGACACACTAGGCCTGGGCTCAAACCCCCTGTCCACCTCCATGCCAGGGACCTTCTGTGCTATCAATGGGACCAGCAGTCCTTTGTGTCTGTCCTGGCCCCACCCTTGGCTCAGACCTCCTCCTCTCTTGGCTGCACTGCTATTTACTTGTCTCTCGGATCTGAAACTGGTCATCTTCTGCCCATCCTCCCCACTCCATGAAGGGGCACAGGCCAGGCACCCAGGAGCCATCCTCAGCACCCCAGCCTCCATGCTGCTGTTTTTGCCAACTCCTGTTCACATGTCCCCCCATGTCTCCCCAGGTCCATCCTCTCACTGCTTCATTGCCTTCAGGGTGAAGAACCCCCTCTGCTGGGGACTCCAGGGGAGTCAGGTCCTCCAGACAACTCCTCTACCTTGACCCTCATGTTTAGTCCTTGGGCCACCCAGTGTCAAACTCTCTGGACTCTTGTGCTCAGCTCCTCATTTTGCTCACAGAAGCACATACCCTCCCCCATTACCACATGGCTCCCCATTTGTGCCCCTTCTTGGATGCCTGAGATGTGGTTCCTGAGAGGAGTGGATGGGCCCTCCCCCCCACACCTTCCAAGAGCCCACTGCGGGTTGCAGCAAAGCTGATCATGGCTGCACGGCTGGAGGCTGCTCTAGCTTAAGTCCCACACTCTCTGCCCTACCTCAGAGACGGCAGAAAGATAAGGTTTTAAAAGAAGGCCTCTCTGCAACAGCAGTGGGGTGCTTTCCTTGGGAGGACAGGGTTGGACACCAGGGTGCCCTGTGTGGACAAAGGCTGAACTGGGGGGGGTAAGGCCAGAGTCCAGAGATGCAGAGGAGCCTTTGGAAACAGACCGGGAGAGACGCTGACAACTGACAAGGAGAGACACAAATGAGCAGGGATGGCAGGACAAGCTCCTGATCATTTCTGGGGTAAAAGGGGCAGAACTCTGTCTCAGGGCTGCAGTCGGGAGGGGCAGAGCCACCAGTGCAGAGGGAAGGTAGCCACCTTCAGGGGAGGCATGGGGTGACTTACGCCATTGGAGACATCCCAACTGAGCATCATCTTAGCCTTCTGCTCGGCCTCCTGTGTCCCATCCAGCACAAGGCCAAAACCCCCATTGATCACCTCACCCCTGCAAGAAGCAAAAGAGTTTCCAGGTGACTCTTGGATCCTGACCCTGCACAGATCAAGCATAAATGTATGTTAGTTTTGGAAGGTTCTGGAAGCATTGTTTGAAGATATGTTGTGGTCAGCCCCTGTGGCCAGAGACTACGCCCTCTTGACAAGCCTAGACATGCAGGAGCCTCATGTTTCTGCAGCACCCACTGTGCCTCTGTGCTTTAACCTATGGACTCTGAGCCCACCTTCAGGACCCCCTCCTGTGTGACATGTTGCTTGAAGCCTGACAACTCAAATGTGACATGGCCTCCTTCTCAGGGTGCTTCCTGTAAAGGTACGCTTCCTCGAGGGCCTCTTGTATCGTTCAGGTCAATTGCCATTCTCCCTGATTTTCTCTTTATGCCCCTGGTCTCCCTCATCCCTGCTTTGTGCTTGCTTTGGGTGTATGTTGGGGTCCTGATTACTTGATCTGAAGGCTGAGTTCCTTTATGTTCAGCATTTCTTATTTTCTAATAAAGGCATTTCTCCGAGTACTGTTTTGGCCTCCTTCTCACACAGGTGCGATATGTTGTCGTGTTCATTTGGTTAATTGATGTCATTCAAATCTCACTTGACTATGCTACTACTGCACTTTTCACACACCTGCCTTGAGGTTTTTGCCCCTCAGCTGTGAGGACCCTCTCCTTCCTGGCACTCCTGGACTACCAGCCTCATCCTCAGTGTCATGACCAAGGGCTGCTGGACCCAGCCAAAGTTCCTTCTTAGCTTTGCATCACTGTACGTCATCGGTGACACACACAGCACTGGCCAGGGCTTTACTGCCACACATGGACCTTGGGACCACAGCACCTGGCCTTTCAGTGGCCACTGTCAGTGAATTTGCTCTTTGTCCTTCCCACACCCAGAGGTGCACCTAGGTTCTCTATTCTCAGATCCTTCAGGCCTATTGGGCCGTACCTGCTTCCCTGCCCAGCCTGGACCTGACTGACAGTTTTAGTCGGTTCCCACCAAGAAGGTGAGGAGCCCTCTGCCCCAGGAGTCACCAGGGCTCCCCACTCTAGGTGCAAATCTTCCCCTGCCTGGCCCTCATGTTGATGCCAGCCCACACCTGGGTGGCCCTGTGCCTGCAATCAGGCTCCCGTTGCATCTCTCACCAGTTGCTGGGGTGGAGGATGCTTTGCCTGGATTTAAGGTCACCACCATTTACCTGTCAGGGGTTGATGCTGTTTATCAGAGAAGAAAGCAGGTGGCAACCTAAGTCACCAAGTGAGGACCTCCCATGAGGTCCTTCGACCAAAGACGTCTTTTTGAGATTAAAACTACATCTTTCATTTGAGGATCCTGAAGCCCAGATGATCAGAGACCAAAGCTGCTCAGCTCCAGGTGACCTTTGCAAACCCTGCCTTCAGGGGAGCCCTGAGCATGCTGAGTGCCGGGGGACAGCGTGCTAAATGCAGCACTGCCATCCGTGTAGCATTTGGTCACTCACAAAAAGTGTTGGGACAACGAGCCTTTTGAGAAAAACATAAAAATAGAATCCTACAGGACACATAAAGAAAAACAAAGGCCAGTATACTAAAGTAGGAAATATTTAAAATTACAAGATGAATAAAGAAAGCGTAGAGCATGTTTGTTGTTTATTTGTTTTTGTTTTTGTTTTTGCTTTTTTAATTCAGGAGTTGGAGAGGTCTTTTAAAGTAACATTTAAAAACAGAGAGCTAGAACAGAAAAGTCACTGGCTAAAGGTGTGAAACTTCCCTGTGAGGAGAGGGGGCCTGTCCAGGTACCCCTTCCAGAGAGGCTAGCTGTGGGGAGGTTGCTTCACGCCACCCCCAGCTACAACTCCTTAGGGTCCTACCTGGGGAAGATGAACAATCCCATGGCAGGGGGCCTGCCCATTTCTGTCCCCAAATGTGCCTCCAATGGTCCTCGGGGCTCTAGAGCTCCCTACTGGGCAGCAAGACTGTCAAAAACGCCCAATCTCTCTGCCTCCTGTCCACCTTCCCCAGCTCTTCCTTTCCCAGGTGGTCCTCTCCAGTAAGCCTTTTGCACACCCCCAACCCCATCTCAGCACCTGCCTCCTGGAGAGCCCAGCCAGCACAGATGCTTTAAACGAAATTCAAAGACAAGTGACACACATCCCAAAACTCCATCTAATATCTAGAATAGATCAAGAATTCCTGAACATCTAAAAGAAAAAGCACACAACTCAAAAAACAATTTGATTGGGAGTGAGCAATTCCAATCAAAACAAGAATTTGTTATTTCTTACCCACCAGCCTGGTAATTGCCATGTTAATGTCCAGGGAGTGACCACATTTAGTGCAAACAGGAGTTTTTACACCAGGGAATTTGGTGATAGCTATCAGAGTTTAAAACGTCCACTGTTTTCTGAACCCGAGATCACAAATAGCGTGCATCTGATAGAGGTTAACATTCAAGGGAGGTATGCCACGTGCGAGGCCCTGCTCCGGCTCCTGTACAAGAGATGTGTGGTGGGTTGGCACGTGCTTTTGGCCCTGGCCTCTTGCAAACCCAGCTTGCTGTGACACTTGGGCAAAATTACTTATCTCTGCTGGGTAGTACCTATTTCTTGGATGGGACTACTGTGGCAATTAGATGAACTAACATGCAAATTTCTTAGAAGTCCTTGTACATCTTATACATGATATATGCCTTAGCTGTTATGAACCCAGTCAATCTTCCCACCACTAGGTTAGAGGAATTCTGGCCCTGCTGTCCCCTGCCCTGAGGCCTCATGTTGTTGACTCAGCTGCTCTGCCCTGCCACTTCTTGGCCTCTGTTGTTCTGTTGACAGTGATAGCTCATAAATGGATCCTAGGAGGTTACAGGTCTGGGGCCAGATTCTGGCCCCACCACAGCTCTGTGGCCTTGGGCCAGTTACGTCCCCTCCAGGTCGCTCTTCACCTCCAGAACCCACTCAACACACCCAGTGTCGAGAGGCATGATACCCAATAACCAGGCATTCGTCTCATCCTGGTTTGCCCCAGCCTGTGTATTGGGAAGGAAACACACTCCAGTCACATTTTCCATTAATTAGTGCCACGGACTGGGTTGCAGCTCCGAATTCTGGCCAAGCCAGCCCATTAGAATGCCCTGGGAAGTTCCAGTGCTCAAAGACTTGGCTCTGGAGAGCAAGGCCTGGCTTGATCTGACCAAAACAGGTCAGTTCGGAGATGGCAAGGCCTGGGGAGCTGGCTTGCTCTCCGAAGCTGCAGTGCCCTCTGTGGGTTTGAAGCCAGGAACCCAGCTTGGCCTGGGAGCTTCCTCTGTGACTCCCCACAGAGGCTGACCCTGTGCAGGTGCAACTCCAGCAGCTTCTTAACCTCTTGGTACCTCAGTTTCCTCATCTGTAAAATGTATTTTCCTTCAAAGATTAGGTGAGAGAGTGGATTCAAAGAGTCTAGCAAATGCTTCTCACGTGGTCTATGTGCTGTAAGTATTAGTTATTCACTATTTTTAGCAGCAGTTGTGATACTGTGATTTATAATTTGGTCTTTATCTCTTTGTTTCTGGCACAGAACTCCTAAAACCCTTAGGATTCCTAAGTGTTGACAATGATCAAGATGTCTTTTGTTATGTTAATGAGGTGACTTGTGGACCACTACCTAAGAATATGGGTTGGTTGCCAAAATAAGGGGTTGAAACTTTCAGTCCCATCCCAGACCTCAGGGAGCAGAGAGGGGCTGAAGGTTGAATTGATCACCAATGGTCAATGATTAATCAATCGTGCCTATATAATAAAGCTTCCATTAAAAACCCACAAGGATGGCATTCAGAGAGCTTCCATGTTGGGAAACCAGGATGCTTTCGCGTGCCACAGTGCTGGGCCCCAAACTCCATAAGGACAGAAGGTCCTTTGTCGGTACCTCATCTTATGTATCTGTTCATCTGGCTGTTGATTCATATTCTTTAATCTCCTTTGTAATGAATTGGTAATCTAGGAAGTAAGGGGGTTTCCTGAGTTCTGTGAGCAGCTCTAGCAAATTAACAGAACTCAGGGAGATGTCGTGGGAAACTCCAATCTGCAGCCAGTTGGTCAGAAGCAGGCAACAGCCTGGGCTTGCGATTGGCATCTGAAGTGGGGTGAAAACAGTCTTGTGGGACTGAGCCCACAACCTGTGGGGCTTGAGGCTATCTCCAGGTGGCCAGTGTTAGCATTGAATTGAATTGCAGGACACCCAGCGGTGTCAGAGAAAACTGCTGGGTGATGTTAGAAAGACCCTCGCATGGTGGAAGTAGTTGCAGAGTTACAGTGCACATCTTCATGATGGAACTGCGAGTGCCAGCCGGAATGAGACCCTCCCAGAAACCCCAATTCCCTCATGGTACAGTCTGGAAATGAGACTGAGCCAGGGACCCGGGGCTCCTAGAACCCAGGTCCCTGATCTCCAAGCCCATTCGCTCTGGGAACGTCGGATGACATGACAGCACTGAGAGAACGCCTGAGGAAGCATCGCAAATGCAGTGTGAAAACTGACACGCAAGAGGCGGTTGTGGTTCTTATAGCCTTCATGTATTGTGTCACACGTGACCTCAAAAGGAAGAGCGGCTTCTGCAAGACCTTCCCCTATGCCCGCCCCCATGTTCTGTCACTCCAACTTCCAGCCTACGCGAGGAAAATGTTACAGCAAAACCCTCAGCAGAGGGAGCTTGGGGGAGCCAGGGCCCGTGACCCTCAAGGGATCCCCGCATCTTCCACAGGAGCCCATATGCCCACCACCCTGTTCTCTGAAACCTTCTTACCAGCCCACGCCCCCACCATTGTGAAGAGCGACCCAGGTGGCTCCTCGAAAGGCATCGCCCACGAAGTTCTGCACAGCCATGTCTGTGGAAACAAAAGACACCACATGTCATTTTCTGAATGAGGTGGGCCGGGACCAGGCCAGGCTCCAGCCAGCATGCAAGTGGGCATCCGCAGGCCCCACTGCCTGAGCCAGCACTGCTCAGGCCTGAAGGACAGATAGGGAACTAGGGACGGGTGACTAGAAACAGCCATAATTTATGTTTGCAAAGCTGAGCAAAAGCAGGAGTATTGACAAATGACCACTTACCCACTATTATTCTTCCCTGTAGTCACATTCTCTAGCACTAAATGCCAGATAAAGTACCTCGGAAGCAGAAAGAACAACAGAACTAAAAGGGAGTTGGTAGCAGTTTTAGCTCAGAGATGTAGAAAGCCAAAGAGCATCACCCATAAAACAGAAAAAGAAAAGGATGGGGGTGGGTCCTGATGAACTGCAAATTAATAACTTTTCTTGACTCCATCATAGAACTGAGGTCCCAGGGCAACTAACTTACCTGAAATCTGGGGAGCGACAGGCACTTGCACAGAAAGACAGAACCCAACCTGGTCAGCTTACAATTGTCCAGCAAATTGCTAAGGGACAACATGAGCCCTCAGATGGTGAGACCCCTGGGACACAGATATAAGGGGGTTTGCACCCTCTGGCAGGCTCTTACTCCAAAAACCCCACTGAGTGTCCACAGAGATGAGGGAAAATCCAGAGAATGCTTTTTTCTCAGTGCTGGGCTATGAAAATGGGGAAGGGCCATGAGCCAAGAAATCCAAGAAACACAGTTCTAGAATCTAGAAAGGTCAGGAAACAAATTCTCCCCTCAAGCCTCCTGAGACATCATGGCCCAGCCAACACCTTTGAAACTGACTTCAGACTTCGGACCTTCAGAACTGTGGGACAATACATTTGTGTTGTTTTAAGCCACTAAGTCTGTGGTAATTTATTACAGTGGCCATAGGATGCAAATGTAAACTATATTGATGTCAGATGATTTCAGAACCAGGAACATTATCAAGGATAAAGAGGGTCTTACATAATGATAAAGAGGTCAATTCTCCAAAAAGACTTAATAAACCTAAATGGATGTGCACCTAACAAAATAGCTTTAAAATATGTGAGGCCAAAAGGGTAAGAACTTAAAGGAGAAATCCACAAACAGAGTTGGGGACTTCACCACTCCTCTCTCAGTAATTTCTAGAACAAATAAGCAAAAATTCAGTAAGGATTTAGGTGACCTGAACAGCATTATCAAATAACCTGACCTAAGTGACATCTCAAGAACAATACGTCAAGTAACAGCAAAATACACATTCCCAAGAGCTCCAAGATAGACCACTTCTAAGCTATGAAATCCTTAACATATTTAAAAGAACATTAATAATACACAGTAACTTTTTAAGACGATAATGGAATTAAACCAGAAAGATATTTGAAAAACTCCTCAAGCTTGAAAAAAAAAGAACTTCTAGTAAGCCATGGATCAAAGAGGAAATCTCAAAGGAAATATTTTATATAAAATATAAGATTTTATATAATGTAGTAATACATTACATAAAATTTATAGGACACAGCTAAAGCAGTATTTAGAGATAAAGTTACAGCATTAAATATCAGAAAAGAAAAGGGGCTCAAATTAGTAACCTCAGCTTCTACCTTCCAGAAAGAAGAGCAAATTAAACCTAAAACAAGCTGAAGAAGGATGTACTAAAGATTAGAACAGAGATCAATGAATTTGGAAACAGTTGAGAAGCAATTGAGAAAAATTGAGAAAAATCGACTAAAACCTTCTTTGAGAAGATCAATGAAATTGATAAACTTCTAGCCAAACTGACCAATAAATAAAGAAAGAAGACACAAATTATTAATGTCAGGAATGGCAGAGGGGACATCATAACTGTCCCCACAGACATTAAAAAGATAACAACGAACTCCAACTTTATATGCATTCATTGGATAACTTGGATGAAATGGACCGATTCCTTGGAAAAAGTGGTGTTTCTACCTCCTTTCCCTGGGGTCTCTCCCATAATGGAAGGGACCCTCAGGCTGTGGGAATGAGAAAGCTACCCACAGACTAGAACTGTCAGCCTCTGTGATGACAATGGTAACTCCAGTGTGGCAGCAGCCATAGCCGTGGTGGCAGCAGCAACAGCTAACCTTCTGCGAACACCGGCTGCAGGACACGGGTGTAATGTCCCCTGTGCATACATTCGTTTCATTCTTCACAGCGACCCTTCGAGGTATTTCCATTTTATAGAGGAGGATATTGAGGTTCAGAGACTTGCAGCACCTTCCTGAAGATCACTCAGCAGGCGACAGGGCCAGAAGCGCACACAAGTCTAGGGCATCCAGCTGTCCTGGTTTGCCTACAACTGGCCCAGTTTTAAAACTAGAAGTCCCATGTCCCAGAACCCCCTCTGAGATTCTCTCTGAATTTACACCTCTAGTTGTGCCGTGTCAGTTTTCCTTTAGTAGTAACTAGGACGAGGCAGGGACCCTGTCCATTTGGTTCTCTGCGACATCACCCCCAGTGCTTAGAACAAGCCTGGCATGGAGGAGGCACTCAATCAGCTGTCAGATGAGTGAATGATAGGGTTGGTCACCCTATTCCGTGTCTCTCAAATGCCAGCACGTGTTTTTGTAACATCGTGACTGACTGAATGAATCGATTGATTTTGAAATAGAATACAAATCCAACATTGAAAAATATATTGTTTAATTTTTTGTCTTCCTCACCTGCACAGAAGGCAGAGCCATCATAAATGTTGGAGGTCTCCCTAAAGGGACTGTCGGTGCCACTCACGTCATGGTGGTCTCGGCTCAGGACCACTGGTGCCTGCAGTAGGCAAGGATATGAGATGTTAGCCAGCAGTGTCCACATGGGTGTCCAGTGTGGGGCAGAGCTGGAACAAGCCACACCTGAAGCCCTTCAGGTCCCTCCCGCTGGAAAACAGACCTCAGCAAGGCGACGCACAGATGCTTTGACTATTTCCCTGTAGCTACTAATGGATTCCACTGATCTTGACACTTTCTATATGCCCAGGAGCCCCCATCTGTTAGCTCGCTGAGTTTTCTCAACACCCTATCCAGATAGGTACGACCGTTAATCATGTCCATTTTATAGAAAGGAAGATGGAGGTCTACAGAGGTTAAGAAACTTGTCTAAAGTCACGGAGCTTTAGTGGCAGGCTGGGATTTAAGCCCACACACAGCATACTAGAGTCTGGGCTCTCCCCTCAGGCGGCCTGGCCCCTAAGTCTTCAAGCCCATTGGGTGTCAGTTTTCCCAGCCCTCCCCTGTGGGTACGGAAGTTCCTGGGCTCCCCACATAGGAACAGGTGGCCTGTCAAAGGGGGAAGCTCCCCACCTCACTGAATCATGAGGACCTCCTCTCTTTTCCTTGAACAGGCCAAGTTTGCTCCCACCTCTCCAGACATTTGCCCTGGAACCACCTGCCCCCCCCCCCCCCCCCGGTAGGTATTCTGGAACCTTCTGGATATTCAGGCCTCAGTTTTATGCCAGCAACTCATAAAGGCCTGTGCTGACACCCCATCTAAAGTCACTGCTTGTTGCACCCCATCCCCACTACTTTGTCACCTTAATTCACTTGCTTCATAGTGTTCGTTACGGTCTGAGATTCTCTCTGAATTACACCTTTAGTTGTCAGTTTCCCTTCACTAGCAAATAGGACAAGGCAGGGACCCTGTCTCTTTGGCTCTCTACCACATCACCCCCAGTGCTTACAACAAGCCTGGCACTGAGGAGGTGCTCAATCACTTGTTGGATGAATGAATAAATGAATGAGTAAAACACCCGTTCTCAGTGCCAACCCTCGATCCCAGCCCGGGTGTAAGTGTGCCCGGAGGGATGTTCAGCTGAGCCACACCAGACTTTCTCGCGAAAATGTTGGGCTTTGGGGAGGTGCCGACGGTGTGCACTCCGGTGGTGCTCCCTGAGTAAGTTCAGGGCTGCTTGCTCACTTTGCTGCCAGCACCACCCAGAACTGTCCTCAGGGATGACCTTTATGTTCACCTATCTCGATTCTTTTTCGTGTCTGATCGTTAATACTCCTGGTGCTTCCAAGCAGAGAGCTGCCACAAGAACTCTGGGGCTTGAGCCTACAGACGAGAAGGGTGCAAGAGGCCCCTCCGAACAAGCGTGCCTAGGGCTTCACGTCCTCTAAGGTGGGCCAGTTTGACTCAGAGGAAAATAGGGAATTTGTCATGGTTTGGAAAAACTGATTCAACAAAAATGTATGAAATACTTGTGTGGAAGCCAACTTATTTAATCTTCATACCCACGCTTTGAAGTTAGCATGATTTTCCTTTCACAGGAGAAAAACTGAGACTCAGAGAGGGCACTTGACTTGCCCAAAGTCACACAGCAGGGACCAGTGTCAGAGCCTGGGTTTGAGGACAGACCTCATCGCTCCGCACCCCCAGGTATCCAACCCCCAACTGACACACACACAGAGCATGGGGCCTTAGGGCAGTGCTGGCACTAACAGAGAGGATCCTAAGGGAAGCCCCCACCAGCAGCACAGCACATGTCACCTTGATCTTCCCACGGGCGATGGCTTGGTTAAAGGCCATAGCAATGGCCACACGGCCTTTCTGGTCTGAATACAAGATCCTTGCCTGGGAGCCCACCACCTGTGGAGAGAAGGGTGAGAGGAGGCATCTCAGTTACCTGGTGATATGTGGCAGAGACTCAGGTGATACATCTCATCAGCAGCCAGATGGTCACCTCCAGGAAAACCTTGGAGGACCCATGAGGTGTGTGGTAGCCCAAAAGTCTGTGGGCCTGAGCCCTCATATCCAGTCTACCAGGCTACCACTCTGATCCCCCACATGTCCACAAGCAGTCCAGGCCCCCAGATGGCTGTCTGTGACCTTAAAGCTTAACCCCTGGAGGGGCCTCTGAGATCCTGACTCACCTATCTCCAGGGATGTTACCTATTATGAGCACTACCTTCTTGAGTCCTTCCAGTAATAATTTTAACACCATCTAATGCAGTTCTTGATTGTGCCTGGCACTACTCCAAGGACTTTACAGTTTTTTGTTTGTGAGTTTTATGAGGAAGATACTATTATCCACACTGTAAGCTCCATTTTACAGATGAGGAAACTGGGGCCCAGAGAGGCTGAGCAACCTGCTCATGGTTACCCAGCCAGTAGGTAGCATGGCTGAGCACCTCTCAACCACCAGGATGCAGCACCTCTGAGGAGAATGGAATGGGGAGTTGTTCTTTTAGTGGGCACAGTTTGGGGTGATAAAATAAATCTGGGGATGGATAGTAGTGATGGTTGCACAATGTGAATGTATTTAATGCCTCTGAGTTGTACTTTACAAATGGTTGAAATGGTGAATTTTATGTTTATGCATATTTTACTACGATTGAAAACATAGTTATTTGATACCAAATGTTGGTAGTGCTGAGGCTGAGAAACCTTGGCTTCTCCAAAGATGATACAGATGCTTCCCTCAGCTGCTTGGCCAACTTGTCCAGGAATGGGGTTGGAGGTGGCAGGAGCCAGTGATAGGCTAGCCTTGCCCCTGACCATGAGCCTGAAATGTAGAGCTCAGTCTCGGCTGCTTTGGAGACGGTCAGCCTAGCGCTTCTGTCTTCCTTGCGGCTTTCTATAGTTTTCCTTTTTGGGAAAACTATGCTATAAATAAAATATAAACAGCTAACAGCTTTGGGCATCTCAGACTCTGGCTGGTCACAGAGACCTCTGTGGGCACAAAGGGTTTTGTGCCTGAAACCCACATGCAACTCACTAGGCAAGTAGGCAGCAGTTTGGATGGATGTCACTGGACCACAGAAGCGCAGGAAAGGGAGCAGTGCTCAAGGCAGGTGGGGGCTGTCCCCTCCTGGTCCCCGAACTCCCAGGCCAAGGACACATTAAACCTGACATAGTGGAAGCATTTGGTCATCGGAGTCTGTGGCCAAATGCATGTGAACAAAATGCCCACTTTTCATTTTGTCTTTGGTACGCTAATCTTGCTGCCACTTCAGGGCCTGTTCCTTGTCTGATCCCTCTGCCTCCCTCGACTGTCATGTGGCATCTACCTCACCCCCTGAAACTGAACTCACAAGTAAGTTCCTCAGAGATACCCTTCTGATGCATTGGTATAGAGCAGTCCCTACTCTGTGTCACCCTGATTCTTTTTCACACTCATTTGAGCACACTCAGTCACAGTAATGAGGCTGAGGCAGCCTGCTTGCTCAATCCTGGCTCCAGCAGTGTCTCATGCACTGATTGCCACAAGGGGCCTGCAACAGGGAGCCTGCCCTAAGCATACCACCACAGCCAGGTGCATGCACCATCACTAGCAACTCCACTGTGCAGATGAAACAGGAGGCTCAGAGGCTGAGCCACTCACCCCAGGTCACACAGCTGAGAAGCCAGGTGGCCTGGCTCCCAGGCCCTGCAAGGGCTGCTTCTCTTAAGAACTATTTGTGGGGTAATGACTGGCCCTGGTCACTGCCCAGAGCCCAAAGCTACCTTTTGAAAGGCCCTGGGCTTTTCTGTCCAGCAGCCCCTAGGCAATCTAGCTGCTGCCACCAGTGCGCCTGCCATCTCAGAAGTGTCACAGGGTGTGTTGGCACCCTCCTGGGGCTCTTGTCTACCTGCCAAGCAGACAGTCCAGTGACCCACCCTGGCCCCTCATAGGCCGAGACCTCACCAGCTGGTGCTTGGCTGCCTCCCGGATCCAGCGGATGTTGTCCATATACTGCAGCTTCACAGCTGGGTTCACTGCAGGGAGAGAAGAGGAGGGGCGTCAGGGGCACCAGTAGCCCCTGACCCCAGGAGGGGCACAGACCATCCCTCTCTCAGGCTGTCTGGCACAGGCACCTGTTCTTCATCTGTCACTGGAGCCTGGCTCAGGGTCAGGGAGACCCCCTCCCCAGCACCCTACCAAGCCATCTGATGTTCAGAACTGGCAACGTCAATGAACATGTGAATTAATGTACGGATGTGTGCAGCCCACTGCCTGATACATTCATTCCCTCAACAAATACTTACTGAGTGCCACGCAAGATACTGGGAAGAAAGACTTCTACAGGTAGTGAAGAAAATAAGAATGTGGCGAGGTAGTCACGAGGGTGGTAGGTCAGGGGGTCCAAAATCCTCTCTGACGTGGTGATGGTCAAGCTAAGTCCTAAATGCTAAGGAGCAACCAGCTACACAAACATCTGAGGAGACAGTGTTCGAAGCAGAGGGGACACAGTGCAAAGGCCCTGAGGTGAAAAGAAGCTTGGCCTGTCCAAGTAAGACAGGACAGTGGCTAAAGTATGGAGGAAGGTGGTAGCCATGGACCTTGGGAGCTGTTCCTACCAGCTCATGAGAGCAGACTGTACATCTTCAGGAATTGTGGGAGCCAGTGGTTAACACAGACACTGTTAAGCTTCAATTAAATGACCTTATACTTCTAAAAAATTTATCAAAAATGAGGGCAATGCTCACAAGTGATCACTTAATTTACTACCATTTAGGATCTGTCCTCTCAAGGTTATCTGCCTGGTAGAAATACTGCTACTGTTCTACATGGAGCGTCACTTGAAATCAGCCACCTGAGAGCATTTAGATCACGGTCGTCAGCAGATGCGACAGCTCGGGACTTCTTCCTGGAGGGCTGGTTGTTGAAGAGTCACCAGCCACCGACCCAGGGCTGTGCAGTCATTCTAACACCTGGGAGCCTCAGGAGGCCTCAGACCAGATTCCCAAGTCAAGGCCCTGTCTTCCCTGCCCGGCTCCTCCCCATCCAACTTCAGCCTGGTCGGTTCTCCAGCCCTGGGTCCCTGTCACCCAGGCCCCACCCAGCCCACTGAATATGGATGTGGGCAGCAGGGTAAAGAGGGCCCCTGGGGATTTAAAAAAGCAGTAAGGGCTGAACAACTCACACAGAAAACCCCCGGGAGAGAAGGTCACCCCTGGACATGTAGAAAAGCTGCAGAGGAATGGCGATAGGAGCTCTGACCACTGAGGAAGTTTCTAAAATAACTGCCCTCTCTTCACCACGTGATAAATGACACATCAAATGCACTATACAAGACGGGGCTGTGGTTCAATAACCTCCCCACCCACGTGGAAAGGCAGGACCAACGCTCTGTGTCAGAGAAAGCACAGCTTCACTGCAGAGGCTCTGACGTGTGAGACGCAGCGTGGGCCTGAGAGATGCCAAAGGCCGAAGGCACAGAGGGCAGCTACGAGGACTCGGAGCCACTGCTGATGGCCACAAGCGGGAGACCGTGTGCGCCTCTGCCCACGAGGGCCAGGCAGCGGGAAGCAGGGGTCGGAGTGGGGCTGCCCTGCCCTGCCGGGCAGGGTTGCTGTGGGAGACGGTCGCCCATGAGCATCTCCAACTCGACAGCCTCACCTCCACGAGCAATGGTTTCCTCCAGCACCGATGTGGCCAGCTGATCGGTGACTGCCAGGTCCTGGGGGTCCCCTGATGTGCATACCCAGCGGAAAGGCCCGAATCCCTGGGAGAATATGTCCCTGCAAGGACAACGTGCCTTGTCACTCTGGGACTTCCCACTCTGGCTGCACCCACTGGCTGGGCCAGGGTGACCCCAATCCAAGAAGCAGAGGCTGGCGTATATTCCCAAACTGAGAGGTGAAGGCTGTGGGCAAGTTGGGGTGTGTGTTGGGGAACATTGTGGGTGGGCATGTGTAGTCAAGTGGGGGCTTCAGTGTCCAGTATAGTTACTGGAAGCCCCTAAGTCACTAATTGGGCAGGAAGTTCCAATGACCCTGCCTCCTCCAGTCCCTCCCCTCCACAGTCCTCCCTCCTTCTTGGCCTACTCTCCCTCAGTCCCTCCCTCCCCCCGCTCAGCCCCCTCTGTCCTCCTGCACCTCCCCTCCTCCTCTGCCCCATTCCTGTCCCTCAGTTTCCCTCTGTCCCCTCAGTGTGCTCCCTCCTGGCGCTCTGTCTCCCCTCTCAGAGCTGCACCTCCTCCAGCTGCAGGAGCTGGGACACAGACAAGCAGAAATGCCTGACTTTGCTGCTGCAGACAACCCGAAAACCAGTCACCTAAAATGAAATCGTTCGGGAGAACAGTACATGTGGGGACTTGGCCAGTTGCCTTAGGTGAACTGGTGTTCCTGTGTGACCTGCAGGCGGGCGAGGCAGTGGCCTGAGCCCCTGGGCTCCCACACTCACCCAGCCCCTTAGGGGCCACCCCTGCCTCCCTCCCAGGAAGACTGCAGCTGCCCGCTGCACGTGGCCTGTGGCCCAGCCCACAGTGGCTGTGCCTCCGCCTACAGAGAACTTGGGAAGGAAATGTTGATGCTTGCCTCCTTGCCTCTCTGGTCCTGTCTCCCACACGGAAGGCTGGGCATCTTCCAAGTGTCCCGAGTCTGCCCCTGTGCTGCTGAAGCCCTAACTTCTGGCCTTGGCCTTCAAGCCTCTACCTGCACCCAGTCTCCCTCTGGTCCCTCCCACTCCTCCCTACTTGTCCCGGGCCATTGGCCTCCCCAGCCCTGTCCTGCATGGCCAGCTGGGCACAATGGCTTTGGGGGACAGCAGGTCTTGGCCTCCACGGAGCAAGCCATTAGCCACCCACTCAGATCCATGGCTGTGGCCATGGGATGGCAGCTCCTCAGACACAGAATTTAAGGTCGTGAGTACCAGAGGTTAGGGGGTTTGCTAGGAGGTGACCTCAAGTCCAGGCCCCTGCAGCCTCCGAGTGCTCTCACTGAGGCTCTGTACAGGTCTCTCATGGCTTCAGTTCCTCTTCACCTGCATTTTGTGGTAGAATCCAGTGACCCAGTGTGGTGGCCACTCTGAGGCCTCAACAGTGGTCAGAATGTCCAGGACCCAGACACTGGAAGGGGCGCCATCACTTACCCCATAATGTGCTGGACATACGAAGGGTAGCGGAACTCCATCCTTTCGGCACCTTTCTTCCCCACATCAGCTCCTGTGGACAGAGCAGCCACACCACCATCACCTGGAGGGGCCAAGGGCTGGCAGGCCCCACCCCAAGGTGAGGACATACGAGGTATGACCAGATCGCGAACTCATCCTAGAAAAAGTGCCACAGACCTCATTGCTGAGTAGCACTACAGTCAGCTTCAAAGTCCTCCCCTCGGGAAGCTGTGCACCGATGCCAGTGCCTAGTCCACCCTTCAATGCAACTTTAGAACTCTTTCCGGAATGGCCGCCAGAGCTGTTCTATGAACCTTGATGCTCTGAATGACATCAAAATGTCTTCCTTTCAATATTTCCTTTATCTTTGGGTAAAGAAAAAAGTCATTGGGGGCCAGATCAGGTGAGCAGGGAGGGTGTTCCAGTACAGTTATTTGTTTACTGGCTAAAAACTCCCTCACAGACAGCGCCATGTGAGCTGGTGCCTTGTCGGGATGCAAGAGCCACGAGTTGTTGGGGAAAAGTTCAGGTCGTTTTTGTGTAACTTTTTCACACAGCCTTTTCAGCACTCCCAAATAGTAAACTTGACTGTTTACCAGTTTGTACAAATTCATAATGAACAATCCCTCTGATATGAAAAAAGGTTAGCAACATCATTTAGACTGACAGAATATTTTTGGTCATGGAGAGCTGGCTGACTTCCATTGTGCACTTCGATACTTTGCTTCAGGGTCACACTGGCACACCCATGTTCCATCACCAGTGATAACATGGCCTCAAACATGGTCTTGCCTCTCCAAAAGGTCTTGGCAAACTTTGACTCTCCTTTACTTTTGGTCACTGGTGAGCTTCAGGACCATCTTTGCACACACCTTTCTCATACCAAGATTTTCAGTTAAGATTTTCCTATTTCTCTACTGATGTTTACTTGGTCTGCTATGCTTCTCACAGTCAGCTGGTGATTTTGACTCAAAATTTTACAAATTTTTGCAATGTTTTCATCAGTTCTGCTCATTCCTGGCCACGTTGACCCCTCTTCATCAATGACTCTCTCCCCTCGGAAAAACATGTAATCCACTTGTACACTGCCATTTTCTTCATGGCATTATCCCCATACACTTGGACTAACATGTCCCTGATTTCACTTCCATTCGTGCCAAGTTTAACAAAAAATTTAATGCTTGTTCATTGCTCTAATTCAAGCTCGAACATTTTGCAATGGCACACATGACATGAACACGCAACAACAATGATGGACACCACTCAGTAAGACACCGCCACACGTCGACACAAACACAGCTGTGAGACACAGACATACCAGGTGGTGACACCTTACCGAGTTGTGTGTACAGTGCTGCCAATGTAAGCGTATGGTGGCAAGTTTGTGAACTTAATTGTCAGACTTCATACACCACCAGTGATTTAAACAAAGAGCCCTGGGAAAGACTTCAAAGCTACTGTCCTGATAGGGAAGCATCACAGGTCTCTTTTCAAGTAAAAGAGGGAGATGGCACATATAGCACTGGTTGGGGCAGTTGGGTTTTTGGTGTGGGGTGTGGCGGTATGTACATATGCCCACGTCTGTCACATCCATGACCAAACAGGCACCCTAGAGAGTGCAGACTCCAAGTCCGGGAGGAGAGAGCTGGTACTAGAGCCAGGTCTGAGAGGGAGACTTTCCACTGAGTGTCTTTTGTGCCTTTTTAATTTTACAGTCTATGAATGAATCACCTGTTTTACAGAAAGAAGTTTTTTCCTTAGAAAAGTAAAGCTGCAATTGTTTGCACTGGAGCTTGTAACCAAGCATTGCACCCCCTCTCTTTATGGCACTTTACATTCTTAAGGCAAATGGAGAAACTGAGGCCAGAGAAGCCAAGCTGGCAGGACCAGCTTCCAGAATGCTTAGGCACAGGCAAAATGAAACTTGCATGCCACGGCTCCTGCCTCCCCCAGGCACCCTCTGGGCCACCCCTGGCTGGAGGAAAGGGAGTATGCCCAGGACCAGCATCTAGGCTCCTCCCAGACCAGGTAGGCTGGGGCCCCTTTTGCCAAGACTCCCTTCTCTCACCTGCTCGCTGGGCCTCCAAGAGGAAGGCGTTGCCATAGTCCCAGAAGAAGAAGTTCTTCTTGGCCAGCCTGTTGATGGCAGAGACTTGCCTCCTCAGGCTGCAACAGGCCAGCAATCAGCTGTTAGCTCTGCCTAGTGGTGAGGCTCTGAGAACCGCCCCCCTCCATCATGGTCACCCCCTAGCCCCACCCCATGGAGCCCAGCTAGCTCTGCTGACTTCCACCTCCTCTGACAGAGGAGGAGACAGAGACTCAGAGAGGTTAAGGGTTTTGCCCAAGGCTACACAGATGGCCGCTGGAGAACTTTGCAGGGGCCACAGCTGCCCAGTCCAAAAGCTTCTTCCAATACATACAACCCCTTACCCCACCCCACCCTGCCTCATCCTCCCAGCAGCTCTAGGACCTGCATCACCTTTCCTGGACCAGACCCTTGAACGTGGCAGGATCAGAGGCCATGAGGCGCTGGGCCTCTGAAAACCCAAGCTGCACAGGATAGTAGCCGCCATTGAACGGATTGTGGCAGGAGGTCTGATCTGACCCCAGGTCCACCAAGAGCTCCCCAGTAGTGTCCAGTTCGTGGACCAGGCGCTCCCTGGGAAAGATGGAGGATAGTCAGTGCAGGGCGGCACCCGCCCAGGGCAAGGGAAGGCAGCTCTGGGGCCCCAATTTAGGGCCCAGCCTGGAGGAGATTTAGCACATTTTCCAGCCCACATGTCCAGGTACCAGGGTTTGAGGCTAATCCTCCATCCCCCCCGCCCCTCCCAACCCTGCTCCCCTACCCTAAAGAACTCCGCCGGAGGGTGCTATGGGCTTGGTCCGGGTCAGGGCCGTGAAAGCTGGAAGCAGAGCCTCAAGCCAACACTTGAAGCTTTGTATGCTGGGAAGACCTGGCCACCACTGGGACCTTGGCTGGAGGGGGAAGTTCACTTGAGGTCCCCAAGGCTGGTGACGTTCACCTTGGAACTTACCAAAGATCCACCACGTTGCCATGGTAACCAAGGCTGAGCACCTCCCTCTTTCTCCTTGCTTCCCTAGAGGGCACAAGAGCAGAACAGAGGGCCCCATTGCACCTTGTCACAGCTGCCCACTCCATCCAACACAAAGGGGGCACCCAGCTGGCGAGAATGGAGAATATCAGAGTATTGTGGCAAGTGTAAGGCCTGGCGTGCCCTTTGAGGACCCAGATAGAGGGGAAACAGCAGACTTGAATGCCCCAGACAGGAGAACTGAGGTGACAATGGTGACAACCTTTCCCCAGGCAATTCTTAAAATTAGGGTTATTGTTAGAACTCTAATAGGGACCTTTCCAGAACTCACTCAATGAGATCCTCAAATCGTAAAGGTCACTACGGTGATTCCAAACTTTACTTGGAAAAATAAGTGGACAAAAAAGGAAAGCATATTTTGAAGAACAGAAGATTTGAATACGTAAAAGCCCTCACAGATATGAGAAGTATCAAAAAGCAACAATAAGTGGGCGGTGTGGCACCCATTCAAAGACTGACCGACCACCCTGCTTGGCAGAGAGGGACTGGCAGGAGCCAGACGTGCTCCTCTCTCCCTGGTACACAAGGATGACAAAGCACGAAAGGGGCACCTGGTCCCAGAGCAGTGAGGGATGCCAGAGAAGGACTGCATCCCGCCGAAGGATCAGGACGGGCACTGTGACCCCCTGCGGGCTCACCCCCTTCCCGCCTGTGCCTTCCGCAGCTCAGCGAAGAGGAGTGGGATGAGCCAGGCTGCTAAGGCAGTTTGTCAAGATGATTTGAAGTGATTGTGTGTGGGTGTGAGTGCGCGCCCGTGCGCGTGCGTGTGTGTGCATGTGTGTGCGTGTGTGTGCATGCATGTGAGTGTGTGCGCGTGCATGTGAGTGTGTGCGCGTGCGTGTGCGTGTGCATGTGTGTGCGTGTGCATGTGAGTGTGTGCGTGTGTGTGTGTGTGCGTGTGGGTGTGTGCGTGTGTGTGTGTGTGCGTGTGAGTGTGTGCGCGTGTATGCATGGGCATGTGAGTGTGTGCGCGTGTGTGCGTGGGCATGTGGGTGTGTGCGTGTGCACGTGTGCACGTGTGCACGTGTGCGAGTGTGCGCGTGTGTGCGCGCACGTGTGTGTGTGCACGTGCACTTGTGTGTGTGTGTGTGTGTGTGTGTGTGTGTGTATGGGGTGTGTGTGTGTAGGGGTGTGTGTTTGTGTGTTGTGTCAGTAGAAATTAAAGAATTAAACTGGCCCAAACTTTGTGTTACACGAGTGACAAGAAGGAGAGAGCAAATGAAAGAGGGATAGAGATGACAAAAGTATAAGTGGTTGGAAGTGTGTGTGTGCACACATGTAAGCATGTATGTGTGTAAGAGTGTGTGTGTGTTCAGGGTGCCAACTAGCATTAACAGGGATAGGAGCCAGATAGGGTAAGAGTCCTCAGTGGCACAGTAGAAGTTGAGAATTTCTTCGGTAATTAATGGAGAACTAGTTATCTGAGAGTTTTACACTGGAGTACAATATGGGTAAACAGAGTTTCAGAAAGACCCATGTCGAACAGTATCCCATCTTAGAAATGGGACTGTTTCTCAAATTCCGTGTGTGCTTGAACACTTTCATGCAAGCCCGCTTTGATAAGGACATGGTAGCAGGGGTGGAGAGCCACAGCGCCACACCCCTCCCCCAGGCTCAATTCCGCAAAGCCAGCCAGTTGGGAGGATGCTTCCCACCTGGCAGCCCCAGGGAAGTCCTCCCCTCACGCCCACCATGACACCTCAGAAGACATCAAGCAGGAGGGGAAATGCTGCTCCCAACACCACGCAGGCAATCGCAGCGTAAGTGGAAAGGAAAACTGACTTATGCTGAACCTGCTGGAGACACACTGAGGGGAAGCTCCGCCTTTCAAGGGTTCACGTTTTTCCAACAGATTTGATGAGCACCTACCACGTGTCAGGCTCTGAGCTGAGCACTGAGGTCACAACAGTGAGAAACATGAGACACCTTTTTTGCAAAACTGTGGCTGAGTATCGGGAACACCAAGAGGATAACCAAACATCTGTTAGAACCAAGTATCTCACTACAGAGCATGCAGACTCAAGAGTTTCATACTCATCAGCAATAATTACCAGTAAGAAAAAGACACTAGAAGATGCTTTCCATGACTTCCCACTGTACCACTTCTGCTCACTTGGTGTGGTGATCACCTGTGGCCAAGTGTCAAACGTTGAACAGGCCCATGCAGAGCAGCCCAACCTCTGAGCCCTTCCCGGTGGTCTCCCCACTTTCTACGTTAGCTTATCAGGTGTCGTACCTGAGTCTTTCAAT